>JXXB01023185.1:0-10606 GCA_000956275.1 Anopheles koliensis | reverse complement strand
CATTTTAAAACGCATTGAAAATCATTTTCCACACTTTAATACCAGTGTGGAAAATATATTAATATAATTTTTTTTTATTTTGTAGGACGGCCTGGCCGTATTGATAACAATAATAATATGATGTTATGCAAATTTTATAAAATCGGTTACAATGCATCCTTTTGTAAAATTTAACTTGTTAGTGACAATGTTGTTATGAAATTACCCTCAATATTCAACAAATATAGGTTCCAAAGATTTTTTTTAAAGGCATTACCAAATCATAATTACGGAATCGTTTTTTACCTAATTATTTAACGCACCTATTTGTTGCACTCTTCTAAAATAATTGAGTAAATATGGTTGCTTGATGGCAAAATATTGATTGTATCAAAATTGTTTTGGAATTTGTTTTCTTCTTTTTACTCTTTTTGTAGTGTATTTGACACATGAGTCGTCTTCACTAACTCTACTTTATCAAAATAATCTTCTCCAAGAATAAAACGAACGATACAATCTTGATTCGCGTTTAACAACTTGAATGTGTATATAATATCCTCCGGTAAGTAGAATGAGCCCCAGTAACGCGATATCCCGTTGCTGCAGTAGGTGACAGCACTGGAATTTAACCACATCCGTGCCCCTTTTGCGGCAGTAGTAAGAACCCTTCGCTGAATGCCACCATGCCTTAACGTGACGCACGTTCGCAAAGGAGCGAACGAAACGGAGCATAAAGAAGAAAGACCACCTCACCTGTACGTCCTTGCTGAACATGTTGTTGGTGTGCAGCACCATGGAGCTGAAGTTACGGACCGAGTCGAACTCGAACACCATCTCGACCGGCTTGCCAGCCCAACCGAGTGAGTCATTACGCCAACCGACCCAGTCGTATCCTGCAACGGGAAAAAGAGAAAGAGTTGAATGAAAAAAGAAATCTTCACCAAAGGCTAGGGTTGTGTGTGTGTGTGTGTGCAGTTGAGTGTGAGCGAACAACCGGGTGAGCATATTAAAATTTATGTTTCTACAACATGTGATACTTTCAAGGTAGTCCGAGTTTTATGTTTTTTTCTGTTTTTCCTTCCAATGAATATGGGGTAAAACGAATTCCTTGCCAGCGGACCTAGAGGGACCTGAATAGAAACTGAGATGGAAATGCGAATTAAATGAATAAAATCCTCAACCGGAACAAGCCGGAGGTTTGAAGTAATGCGGGCGTTTCCTTGGAATGCTTCCACCCGTGGGGGAGGGGTTAGGAAGAGGCGAAGGCGAAAGGGTTAGGAAGTGACAATCCAGTCGGGGATCACCCTACACGTACTCTCATCACAGGCACTGCAGCTGCACCACTTCCTATGCACTTGTGCTGCTATTGCTGCGGGGGATGGATGTGCTGTAGTGTGCAATTGCAATTGCTCCACGTCTCTTTGCGCTTTCCTCCCTCCCGCCGAGACGGTGGATCGGTTCGCGAAAGCTTTAATTCGAGCAAGCGCAACATAAAGAGCACGGAACAGTCAAATACATCCGGGCACTGTGCTAGACACTATCGGATACGTATGTCACAGACGAAAGTCGTGTGCTGTTCGAGTCAAGTGCACACGGGAGTTCTTATGCAAGAAAAAAAAAGGTCGGTGGAAATTGTTGTGCAGGTATTTTGATATCCTGGCTACATTAAGGGTGATGGAGCGCAAAGGAGCGTGCAATAACAATCATCGTGAAGTGGAACAGAGGAAGATAATGGTGATAATGATGATGGAGAGCTGACGGTGGTAGGGATGAATGCTGCATATCGTGTTGTTTTTAAATCGAATATTGCATCGAATGTAGGTTTGTCACCTATGTACGTTCTGCTACTATCCACCAGATGGCGTGTTCATATGGAAAGCAATAGAACTTCATTTTCAAATGCTATGTTATATAAAGATTCATCAAAACGATTAGAAATGAAGCGTATAAAATTTCTGCTCTTTTTCGCTTCCGTTGTAACACTGATACAATTCTTGTTTCTTCTCCATACACATTGAATCGTCTGATCGCATCCCATGGGGTTCAACTTGTCATTGTAACCGGTTGCTTTTAGCTATGGTATCCGAGCAGATATTCGGTTTATCATGTTTCATTCATCTCAGGGCTTTTCAAGCACGATCTCTAACCTATCAGTTCCTTCAGTAGTCGTAGTAGACATAGGGTATGGCACAGGCGAGCAGTATCGATTTCATTGCTTGCCACAACGAAAAGGACAAGGACTTAAGGAGCACCGTATCCATTCTCTACGAAAATGCTGTGTCTTTAAGCAATCGATAGGTCTTTGTTTGTAAGAGATTAAGGATTCTTCCGCAACAAAAAGGATCAAAATGCTGGAAAACATAAGATGTATTAGAGGCATAAAACACATGCACGAAATGGGAATTGTCAAACAGAATTCTTCATTTAAGAAATCTGGTTGGCTTAGTTACATAAACCTTAATAATGGCGTACTGTTCCACTATTGATTTACTCTTGCTTTCCTGTTCGTTATTGTTGCTTTAATTTTTGTGTAAACAGACAAAACGAAATGCTAATAGTAACATTATTCAGTAAATTATGAAGAGCTTATACTTGTAAGATTTGTTTATAATATGTTAGCAGTAACATTATTCTGAAATTATTCTGTAAATTACGAACAGCTTATATTTATAAATAATTTATCAAAAATAAATTTTCTATTCAGATTTGTTTATAAAAATATTGGACCTACCAAACGTTACATAAGTTAGGCTTTTTCGCAACAACTATTAAATTTAATTAATTCAAAAGAAATCGTCCAGGAGCACTGGCAAAGTATTAATTCTGCTCATCTAACCGTTATAAAGCATCATAAATGAAAAACAAACTAATTACGAAGAAGCAATAAACAAGCGAATGTGTTCAGCAGCACAACCGCAAGCCAGAAAGTATGAAATCGCAACGGAATGTGTTTGAATAATCATGTGTTTTTACAGTAACTCTCGTAAGCAACGTGCACACATTATACTCCAACAAAACGCGCCGCGACTGGGGCTATCGTGTACACCCGTATCTCTCATCCGCTATCACAAATGACACTCCTAATGCCGGCAGAACTGACTCGACTGCTGCGACTGTTTTTATATCATTTTCCAAACGCATGCTCCCGCACACGCATTTGTCAACATAATGCAAACGCTGCGCTACGCAAAGAAACACGCTTCGTGTAGGAGCCTTCAATGTGGAGCAGCAGCAGCAGCCGTTGGTTGGTGTGGTTTTTCTATAGGCTACGGTGGAGGTTACGTACTGCGGCGCTACACACGCAATCATCCAATTTCACGTGCCGAAATTTCCCACGGGAGGAAACGGTCTCCCAAGTCGGGCATCGACGACAACCGATGTCGAGCGCTTGTGCCGTGTCGTTCGCGTTGGTGGCAGTGATTGTACTGGTTGCCATAGTGTTTGTTTAAGATCGTACACGCTTGTTTTTCACATTCCACCAGCACACGCATCCACGCTCGCACGCACGCACGCGATGGCGTCGGAAAATTTGTGCTGCACAATATATGGCCGTTTAAAAAGAGCTCCAAATCACATCATTTTCCTTCCGGCACGGTGGGAACGTGTTTACCTTTCTTCGGGATGAAATTTGATGTAATATTCTGGTGATGAAATGTTCGAAAATACGGTGAATTTGATCGTCAACCATTTTGTCATTATAATGGTCACAAAATAATATTATGACAGCTGCTTGAGGAACAAACTGATTGTTGAGAAAATTGCGTCATAAGTTGTTTGTTGCAAGCTATTTTGTCTTCGGCCCAACAAATACTTTACATCTACTCCTTTTTAATAAAACAAATCCACACATTAATAACCAACGAAATTATGGATCGAAAAACAAATAAATAGAAGCCATACATCGAATTTCCAGCAAAGGAAACAATACGCGATCGGGTTGCACGGCGAAACTTTCCTGGCCCTGAAAAGACATTGTGGAGGAGACGTTCGTCTATGAAAGATGAAACATTCCGCCAGCAGGAAGCAAAAGGAACCATTGTAAAGGATCCACCGGTAGCTGGTTAGCAGGAAAGAGAGCTCGCGCGCCAAGGAAAACTCGTGCCATCTTTTCAACGTTCTCTCTCCCTCTTTTTCTCTCTCTATCTCTCTCTCTCTCTGTCACTTTGGTATGTGCATGAATGCCAGAGAAAACCGTTACCGGTACGGTAGGCAAACCGGCGAGACACGGTGTTTGTTTTTCATTAAATTTATCTTCGGGAAATATTTTTAATTCAGTGCAAACATAAGTGGGTTAGCAGGGGAAGTTTGCAACGCGCTGCAGCAGCCAAGCAAGCGTGATGTAACGGCGCTGAAAGTGCGACCGAGGAATCGCGCTTCCCCTCCTGGTCGGTAGCGACGAAACAAGGCGAAACGAACAGTATTTCCTTTGTCATCTCAGGCGTAAGAATGTTTAAAATACCGGAAAGCTTCGTACCGACGCGCACCACGTTCATTCGCATGTCCTGCGTGGTGTGTGTGTGTCTGTGTGAGCGTGGGTGGGTTTGAAGCGATTCCGTTTTTTATTCACGAACCCGTTGTTTAAGTAGGAGCAGAAATTTACCTAAAGCAGGTGATTTTCATTTTTTTACAGATGTTTTTGCAACAGGAAATGCAAACACAATACAAAAATGAAGAAAATTATGTAACACGCTCTTTTTATTTTCGGTCAAAGTCCTGCGTGAGCGAAAGATATGGAGGGCAACTTTAAGATAAGATTATATTTTGGATCATTTGGATCAACTTGAATACAATGTTTTTTGAATAATGAATGTTTGAACTACTCATAAAGTTTGTACCATAAATTCTATGTTGTTTGAGCATTAGTTATTTTTTACTTTGTTATTTGCTTAGCTTGAAATTCAAAGCATATCATTTAAATTTAGTATTATTCGATCAAGCCTTTGAAGTGATTTGTCAGCAAGCTTTACAAACAAATTCATTGAATGAAAACGTAACATACTTACACAATAGAGATTATATCCATAATGGATGCATTCTCTAGTCTTTCCCATCCTGTATCCATCAGAATTTCTATCTCTAGTGCAAAGGCTAACTAGCCAAAAGAAATGTTTTATTCATACTCCCGAATTGGTACATTTGCATGCGAAAGGTAGAGTAAAAAAAAGTCTTACCCTTTCCAGACGAACAACACCGGTGCAGCACGTTTTGCGTCAGACCGATGATCTTTCCGGACGATGCATCCCGGGAATAATAACCGGATCTGTCCTGCCTTCCGGGAAAAAGTGGTTCACATTCGCGAATCATATGCCACCGGAGCTCTTCCAGTGGCGATAAAAATAGTAATCACTTTTTCTCAGCCATTCGAATAGATCGAGTGTTGCGGGGATTCGTAAAAGTTGAATGAGTGAAGCAACAAAAAAATAAAAACACACTGACAGATACGAAGCACTTTATCTCCAACCATAAACCCGAATCAGAGAATTCGGTGTAGCATCTCTTGTGAGGTAGAGCTTTAACAAGACCGAAAGTGCCAGGGAGAATAGGAGCTAGTTATTTTGAGAGACTATAAAAAGATTGAAATGTATAAGATTGTGCTACTGAAGTTGTTCAAATTACCTCAAACAAAATACAAATTTTTCATACATAATAGAACTATTCACATTAATGCGTGAATGTTTTTTTAAATAAAATTAACTTTTCCACAAACAAAAATAAAAAAACAACCAAAATCTTTTTAATACTTTAAAATTTTGTCTCATATATTGTCCACATTACACCAAAAACGCATAAAGTAAATAATTGAAATTCACTGAACAAAATGTCCACGTAAGACTAAATCCCCAAAAACGGCACAAAACGAAACTACGATGGAAGCAGCAATCAAACAATACAGGAAGCTTCGCCGGCCGATGCTGATGAAATGACCATTCCCAAACCGTTCAATCTCCCTCCGGCTGTAGTGAGATGATTCGCGATTCGGAATAGCAGATTGTCCGAACAGTGGCAGCAGCAGCACCAGCAACGAAACATTTCAGCGCACGAGGCACTTTTATTTGTTGCCCGCGTTGCCACCGACGTGTGTTTGTGTGTACCGGAAAATATCCTGCGGCCATCGTGGCACATGTGCATTGCAAACGCCGTTTGGCTCGCAGTGGCTATCACGGCGCGACGAACGTGAACCTATTCCGGCGGAAATGTTCAACAGATTTTCCATACCAATCCCATCCGTGTGCGGGCGAATGATTTTACAGCAACGAGCCGTGTAACGTGTGCGGATCATTTGGACTGAACGGAGTGGTGGAGCATGTAGGATGTTGGTTCATCCTTGCACCAGCCAGTTTCGGGACCGAATCAAATGCACCGTCATACACTTTATGCAACACGATTAGGTGCATCGAACCGGAACTATTCATTCATGATCCCTGACGCCGATGTGCGGAAGAAAGAGGCAGGGCGTTGGGAGTGGAAGTGGTTTAGCAATGAGATTGGCACCCTCGGAATCAGATGCTTCGGGTCCGGGTCCAGCCGGAAATGGTGGACATTGAGCGAATTCAATCTGTCAGCAGTTGCAACGCTTCCGAGCTAGAAACAGTGCGTTTTGCAGAACGATGTTCGGAAATTGAAATTCCTACTCCGTTGCAAACTGCTTGGGCTTATTGTATGCACATTCGAATCGTCATTTTGAAGACTTCTTTAGTTAGGAACCGTTCTGAGTAAAATTTTGTTACAAACGATAATAAGCATATTATTTATCAACACCCCCAAGGTTTTCAAATACTCAAATGAATAATTGATTCTAATTCTGTTAGAAAATAAAAATACAATCCATTTGGAAAGTTTACAAGCTTTAAAAGAATATTGTAGTTTTCCATTTCTTATGAAAGCAATCAATAGAAAAAAACCTTCCCCGAAACGATGGGTGATTCGATTCGATCGATTGGCTAGATTAGAAGTCGCTCTGTTGGTTCTATATAATGATGCCTCTTCGAGTCCTTCGCATATCGAATCGGAATACCTAGTGTGAGTGAACTTTTTTCCAATATTTCGCCCATCTCCAATTCTTCACCACCATTCTCCTTTTCTTCGCACGGTATTCGCGTCATGCGGAGGAAATAGATAAGGACACCGAAACCGCATCCGAGATTGTTACACGATAAGGCAAACGACCAGCAACGCTCATTCGCCTCTATCGTTGTTAATGGCCGGTTCCATCTTCCGGTTCCGGTTTCCGGCGCGTCACAAAAATCGTTTGCACCCCGTTCGGTTTTCCGCCCTCTTCAACCCCCTCCGACATCTCACAATCCCGCCATGCTCGTTTGTAACGTTTTATTTTTCTTTGACGGTGTTACTCAAAAGAAAGAAACGGGGAAAAAACCCGACGGTTGGCATGCTAACGAACCGGACTATAATGTGTGAGTGAGCTAAGAAAAGTGAAAACAGCGGAAGGATTTGCTGTGGGCCATGAAAAACGGACACCAATTTAAAGGGCTAGCCAACAATGCTCGCCATGTCAGTATTTATTCCTTCAAGAAGCAGAATACACAACGGGTACATACGACGGGAGAAATGGTTCTCCCGTCGGCTGCGGGATAGCCATTGCCATGGCTATGCAAATACAAAACCACTGGTCGGTAGTGGCTTATTTGTAATACGGAATAAATTTTCAAATACGAATACGACGAATACGACGATCGTATCGTGTGGGGCTGTCGAAGCGATGGCTCTAGGGATGGGTTTTTTAACATTTTACAACGGACGGAATGAAAGCATGGTTTTCATTCCAGACACTGGCAGGTAGTCGATTTATTCCGCAACTAAGCACGTGTCACGGTAGGTAAAATAGGGCATCTACTAAAAGAAACTACATTTACTACCTTGTTGTAGAGCATTGAAGATCCGAGATTCTGATATAATATTTTAATTTGTTACCTTTCACTTGATTACACGTCAAACACAAGAAACGTCCGCATTGCGTCGCATTATGTTTCCAACGCTGTGCGTCGAATGATGCAGGGGTTGATGATTTTTTTTCGATTTTTTTTAATTAAGGGGGTTTATAATGACATTTTGTAGCATTTTACTGTCAAACTTACAGTATGAGCAGAGTGAAACATTACTTTTTTTCAACTGTTGTTTTCTAAAACTCAGTGGCATTACCTACATTTCAAATTAAGAAAATTCGTGTTTTGCACTCGATAGAATGTTTTAATTTAGATTTCACAATAAAATTTGGCAGATTGATGTGCTGAAAAAGTTAAATCAAATCACAGAGTGATTTATGCTTTGATTTATGCTGTGATTCGTTACGGTATGATTCTTTAACAATTCGTTAAAAATGCATCATAATGTGAGAAATAAATAACCTCTGTCCATGCTTTAATCGTAAATACACAAACATTTTCATTTCATGCATAATAAATTCAGCCTATGCGCTGTTGCAAATCAGCTGAGCTCACGCGCCTTCCATCATATCCACATGCATGTATTCGAATCAGGACCGCCCAAAATCTCATAATATTTAGCAACACCAAAACGTGATCTTATTTTAATTTCATTCCATTGCCAAACCACGCGCACACACACAAAATTGCCACCGCGTGGAATTGATTTAACTTCAGCTCCACCGCATGCTCCAAACGATAATGGGGATGCGGGAAAATCAATAAATTTGCTTTCCAAAACAAATGTTCAAACCGGCAAGACGAGAGGTGCGGAGGTTTCCGGACGTCCTGGACGAGCACGTACCCTTCCACCAGCAAACCCGATAATCTTTTTCACGGTAATTGTGAGGGATTAAAACGGTACGACACCGAACACGGTATGAAAATCGACTAAACGAACGAAAGCGAGGGGGAAAATTCGGCATCCAAAGTTGCTTCTTTATGGCTTTGTCACCATGGCTTAGTGCGCCATGGTGGAAGAGTTTTGCCTTCGAGAGGAGTTCGAGGTTCGTTACCGAAAAAGTGGAAGCTGAATCGTTTTGCCACCAACTGCTGTTTCTTTCAAGCACCTAACTGCCGGATATCTTTTCGCAGCGGAACCTTGCGAGGCTGCTAAGCCTTCAGGCGTTTCTTCACCAGGAGCAGGAGACGAATGCCACCGCGTTCCGTTCGCTTTCGCTTGCACGAGTAATGATTTCCATTATTAGATTTTTCTATGCTTTTTCATCTTGCACGTTCAGTAGAGCTTGGTTAGAGTATCGGTGGATCTATTGGAGCTGAAGGTCGAACAAGTTTTTGACTTTTGAGTTTGTGCGACGGCAGAGCGAGTCTTCTTCCACATTCCTTCCTCCAAAATATTGTCTTGGCATCGTTACGGTACGTAGAAAACGCGTTTCTAGATGAACGACAAAGAAAAGCACCCAACCACATTGCCATTCATCTCAACAACTCGTTACGGCCCGAAGTCTCGTCTCGGTGAATGCTATCCTCGACTGCGGCCGAGACTGGAAATATGGTACGCGCAATGTCAAACGGGGACGGGTGCAATGGAGGCGCCTGGTTGCGGGCCGGAAAAATCAAGCACTGCAATCGCACGGCGTGCGAAAAACGTGCGATGAGGTTTATTGATTTAGATGATGGTATTGATTTCATTGCTGTTGATTTCTGTAGAGCAGAGTTTGACTGTGGAACGTTAGAGCGTAATATTCAGCCGTCTTATATCGATATCGTATCGTTCGCTCGCCGGCAAACGGCGGAGAGGGCAGGGAATTAATTATATCCTGCAAACGTGGCATGTTCGTGAAGCGGGTAAACTTTTCACAAATATTTGGAGTTCACTGGCACGCCTAGCGATAGCCCCTAAAAACACTACACATTGGCATCTTGGTTCTCAAGCAGTCGAGCACAGATTCGAGAACTTCGGAACCGGCAAAAGGGAAATTATGATTATCGAAAAACAAAACGTATTTGCTTTGAGTTATTCAAGGAAATGGGAGAAAGATTTTCGGGTTGGGGATGAGAATGTTTTTCCTGAAAGTTCTCTGCACGGAATGATTTCGGATTGGATATCGCTCCGTGTTAATTGGGTGAGATTTGTTTATTTGTTCAGCATTCTGGCAAAGATTTCTTTGCGAATCTTTGAATTATTTGTAATTGTTTATTTTTTTTATAACAAAAAAAATCTTAGAGGATTTTTAACGCATAAATACAACCGATCAGTCGAATGTTACTTGGATTCTTTTATGATACTTTAATTTTGGTGATAAATCTTTTAAAATAGCTTCCTCCGAAAGATTCTTCTAACATTTGTGCAATTTTGCACAAATGTTAAATAAAAACCATCGTCAAATTTGAGATTTTCTAATTTAGCTAAACTTTATCATCTGACTAGGATGGGAATGATATGAGTGACAGTGAAAAGGTGAAAGAAGAGGGATTTAAATTAAATTAAACGAATCCCGATTACACATGATTCCAAATAAGGTAAGTCAGAACTATTGAATGTTTTCAGTAAGACATTGTCACATCAAAGCAATTTTCACAAGAATTTATGTGTGTTAAAAAAATATTGTAAATTAAATTCATACTTTATGATTTTATAATTTATTTAGCATAAGTTTATAAATTAATTGAATTGTTTTAAAACGATTTTAAAATGTCCTCAAGCTTTTCGTAAATAATTATTT
>JXXB01023184.1:0-14763 GCA_000956275.1 Anopheles koliensis | reverse complement strand
TCTTTCTCTCACTACCTCTACCTAAGTTATATTATCAATTGACCAGTCGAAAAGCTATTACTGTGTAATGCAATAAATAAATGTTTCTAGCCAACAAAATTATAATTTATACATACGCTACAATAACCGTCACCTTTCGATTGATGTTTTACAAAATATACGAGATTTTCTACATATATTTACATTTTACATTTTCGTTCGAGATGCTGTTTGTACTATTTTCGCTATAAGTAAATTGGTTAATTGGTTTTGCTATAAGTAAATTGTAATGTCTTTTTTAACCAATTATTCCAGTCAAAAAATCCAATTAAATTAAACGTTAAGGAAGTATAAGAATTTGGAAGCAAATTTAAGAATAAAGATTTTTTAACAAACTAGCCATAAATCATGGGAAAAGTATTGGGGAATGATAAAATGCTATCGCATATAAGCAAAACATTTTTACTGCAGATTTTTATTGCAGAAAATCGGTACAATGTTGAAAGCTTGTGACCCTTCGCTACCGTGTAACCACAGCTAAATTTTTAGATCATTTTCAAAATTGTCAGATTGCTGATGGAAATAACATAAACAAATAAATCCGGCTCCGTTTAATTGTAAACACCAAATCGTCTTCTAATTCACATAATGGTAAGCTACGTTAAAAAGGAGATAACAAACCTGGTTTGAAGTTTGTTTCTTTGTTTTACAGAGCGTCACGCTACACACAGACGTGGGTGACATAAAAATTGAGCTGTTTTGTGAAGAATGTCCTAAAGCGTGCGAAAACTTCTTGGCGCTGTGTGCTAGCGATTACTACAATGGCAATTTGTTTCACAGAAACATTAAAGGGTTTATCGTTCAGACAGGCGATCCTACAGGAACTGGAAAGGGAGGCCAGTCAATATGGAAACGAAAGTTTGAGGATGAATTCAAAGAAACCTTAAAGCACAACGAGCGAGGCATGGTGTCAATGGCTAATAGTGGGCCCAACACAAATGGAAGTCAATTCTTTTTTACATACGCTGCACAACCGGCACTGGATCTCAAGTACACGTTATTTGGAAAGTAAGTTCTAGATTCTACAAAATGTTGAGCTCAACACGTTGCTTGTTGGATGATAGTAATACAGAAATTATTATTTCAGGGTTATTGATGGATTTGAAGCTTTGGACGAGCTAGAAAAACTTACTGTTAACCCCAAGACATATCGTCCTTTGGTGGAAAAAAAGATCAACAGTGTTACAATACACGCCAATCCTTTAGCAGGATGAAATTTTCCGCATTGGTTTTATTCCTTATTCTATCCGATTACAATCAAAGACAATATTAACCGAACATAACAGTTAAAACTGACATGCCTGCCTGTGGCACGCCAGGCAAAGTAATCTAAAACGTACCAACCAAAACAATTTTAGTTCAGTTTCGTATCACATCTGTCAAAACATTCGAAACGATCAACGTTCGTGTTGTTGTTGAAGTTAAGCGTCCTTTGAGGAGAGTGTGCAAGAAACTGTCGATTTTACTGTAAAATTAAAGAATTACAATGGACCAAATCTCATCGATTCGGCGGCGTTCTTCACTGTTTTCACAAAATCAACAATTGCAAAGTAGGTTTTTGGTAATTACAAAAGCATTCTCCTTGTATTAAATCACTCTTCATGAACCCACAGCTTCCGATTACGGTTCTACCTCGAGTGAGCAAAACAAGTAAGGAATCTTCTGTTGTCCTATAGCATGACAAATTTCAATATAACTTAACTAATTATATGGTTCGTTCCAGATACGAAAAACAGCTGAGGCTTGAAATAAAGCAATGGACTCATTTACTACGATCCAAGTGTCAAAAGCTTCAACAAATGCGATTAGCGTCTGGGAAGATCGATCAGTCCATTTTGAGTGATGAACAGAGAAGATATTTAGCAGACGGACCCAACATCGAGAGTTATATTACAGAAACCAACGCTTTTCACAAAGCTGTAAATATGTACGTTCGGCGAAAATCGTACCTAATGGAACGAAATGCGTACATTGTGCAGGAAGCAAAAGCATTAGTTCAATTGGAGCTTAAAGATGCGGTGATGCGTCGGCTTTCAGAAAATATTTGATAGAGTTGGCAATATTAAACAGATTCCCGGTGTAAAGCAATGAAAAGAAAAGAATTTTGAAGAACTTTCTTCAAAGAGCAACTGACCGTTTTTTTGTTTGTATTTTAGGTGACATGTATTTGACAGTCTGTTCTAGATTGCTTTCGGCTATGCTGTTTTTCTCTGTGCCCCAGTTTTTCTGACAAGTTGAAAGTCGCTAAGCAAAGCAGAAGGTCTTACCGAAAGGAAACATTAATTAACATACATTTATCGATAATCACGGTCCAAGTTAACGTAATAGCTCCAGTATATGCGCAAGTGAGAGTGTAAAATGTCGTTCAAAAAAGATTTGGTGTTGCTGCTGAAACCCTATTACTGGGTGAACATTCTAATGAGCATTTCATACATCGTTGCGAAAAGAGCGCCGTTCATATGTAACTATTTATGGACATATCTATTTCAACAAGAAGACCAATGTGAACTTGATGGGCGCGAAACAGAAATTCTGTTCTTCCTGCTGATCGTGGTTATGATCCGGACAAGAAAAACGGGCAGTGTGACGATGATCAACTACCTCACTTCCAGCTTCATGTACACGAAGATAGCCAACCTTGGCTTGTGGTTCTACAACGATATTCGTCTAGGCATGATATACTTCGTATTTTTCATCCTGGTGGCACTGCTCTTACCAGAGCCAACCTATACCGGACCGGAAAACGTGCTTTATTTCCGCACTGAAAACGGATTGGAGGAAGAGTTGGAGAAGGATAAGCGCATAACATGGGTGGTAACGTTCTACACGGTGTGGAATCCTGCGTGTGTGAATTTTGCTCCGGTATTTTCAGAGCTATCGAATGAGTATTCATTACCAAATTTGAAGTTCGGCAAGCTAGATGTAGGACGATTCCCAAAGATTGGGCAGAAGTATCACATCTCCGACAGTTCCTTCAGTCGACAACTCCCCACCGTAATCCTGTTTCGCCAAGGCAAAGAAGTAGCCCGTCGTCCATATGCTGACAGCAAGGGAAAACTTGTGAAATTCTTCTTTTCCGCCGACAACGTAAAAGCTGGATTTGATTTGAATAACCTCTACAAGGAATGCAAAGATAATCCTATCAAGTCAATCAAATCGATAGCCGAAAAGAAGAAAGATTAACAAGGACTAGACTTGAAACTACTGCATTCATACCGCAGCGTCATTAAGCAGCATTTCTAGACAACAGAGCCACGGAAGAGCTCTGATACCGTTTTTCTTATCAGCATTGCCATCTTCTATTGAACGCTGACAGATAATTGGGTTCGATAACAAAGACAAATGCAATGAATGCTACCATAAGAATGATTTAAAAGCCGGCTTTGTTGCATTTGCGGAAAAGATTGTAACAAAGTGATTTAAAGTAAGCACTCTTACCGTCTCTTAATTTATAATTTAGTGTCAATCGCACATTCACCTGCACATGTTTTTCGTTATTTAAGTGTTGTATCAATGGTTAGCAAGATAGCAAAATGCGAATAGTCAAATAAAATCGAAAATTGTAGTACATATATAATTGTGTTTTATATATGCAGATAAATATGTAGAAGCATATTGAGAAAACGGTGTGAAAACAATTCTGCGGCAACGGTATGTGAAGTTACGTAGAAATTAAAGCAAATCCAACTTTGGAGAATACCTGTCTAATCAAAACAAATTTCTTGTTGTAGGCCAAATAAATTGAAAAATATGTTTAAATGTCAATCATTTCACATAGTACTCATTAACCAAGCATGGTAAAAATATACGAAATAATAAAAATTAAAACTAACGCATATCACAGCTGAATTAAAATTCAAATGGTGACAACACTGTAAGACTGTATGCTTCGGAATGGATCGTTTCGATCCCGGATCGCCTTCTATTTCCGTAAGTTTGACATCTATGCAAACGTCAAATGACTCTCGTTGACACGCTTCCTGTGTTCCTTCTCTCTTTTTCGCAACGTAAAGATGGCTGATCAGGTAGGTTTCCGTGCTGAAGGCAAACAAATTGCAGAATTATCAGTGAATTTCGTTGTTCAACGAAATTTGGCTACTTGAATTAGGTCGCTGAAACTTTACTGTGCGTGAAACAGTTGAATAGTTGCTCTTATACAAAGTATTTTCGTGTAAAAATGCTCTTTTATCGCACGTGTGTGTGCTGCAATTGTTCCACGAGAGAACCAATGCTGTATGGACTGTTACAACTGTGGGTTTACAGTGAGTTACGGAGATAACTATCAAACATTTCTGTGCATCGATTTGATGAAAAAATCATGACGGTCTGCTGACACAAACGTGAAGAATGTCAGATTTAAACCCAAATTATTATCACTTCTGATTGTGCACATGAAACCGAAAAGAAATAGCTATGCGGCGTTCAACCTTGTTTACCTCTGTGAATGATATCGAAGTTAACCTTACTTTTTGCTTCCCGTATCTTTGTAGCAAAATATCCGCGCGTTCCAAAAGCAGTTGGGTATCAACCTCAACCGCAAAAATGCCAGCAAGAAGAAGGGCCTGCGTATGCACCGCAGCATTGGTCTCGGTTTCAAGACCCCGAAAGAGGTATGTATAGTGTCGCAGAAGTGTTAGGCGATTTGATGTGTATGAATTATTCATGATGAAACCAATCACGATGGTCTTCCGAAACCCAACTGAGGAAAACTTATCAACTAAACCTATTTAATAGTATCTGACACACAGCGATCTCTCGATTGCATGTTGCGTTACGTATTTTGAGTAACAGTGTGAAGTTAACATAATTCCCAATTTCGTTTTAGGCCATCTCCGGAACGTACATTGACAAGAAGTGTCCCTTCACTGGTCACGTTTCCATCCGTGGTCGTATTCTAACCGGTGTGGTGCGTAAAATGAAAATGAACCGTACGATCGTCATTCGTCGGGACTATCTACATTTCATTCGCAAGTACGACCGTTTCGAGAAGCGGCACAGAAACATGAGCGTGCATCTTTCGCCGTGCTTCCGGTAAGTAAATTGTTTTCGTTGGTGTAGTGTAACGGGTCCCTCTGTAAAGCAAGTGCACTCAGCGTCTTTCAGAGCTTAAATAGTGTTGAATGATGCCATTTAAACTCTTGCTATAGTGATTGTTCCAAGGCGACGTATTATTCCCGATGCCATCATATGATGTCACCGATGCAAAAGGTCGCTACATCTAAAATATGAACGTTGAATCGTAAAAAAATGTGCTGTTTGTTCGGAGTAGTAATCGTTTATCTTTAAATGATTGTGGGTGATAGCAATCTTAATTTAAATTTACAATTATGTGCATTCTGATATTTTTGATTGATTCACAGTAATGCGCACAATAGACAACGGTTCACCGGCTAGTTTGCTGAACAGAATTTGCGGAAATAACTTACACGCATTCTATTCATTTAATTCCTTGGTATAACGACTCTACGTTTAAAAATATTTAAATTGTCGGTTTTCATTTAATGTAAAAAGACAATATTGTTTTCCTTAGATATATTTGTAAGAATTCTAAATTCATTGACTCGGAAACTTTCACTCGGGATTAAGTGTCGGTGCTCTTTCTGTTTTTTTTTCTTCTGAAGATCAGCCATTTCAGATATAAAAAATAATATAAATTTCAAATTTATGAGTTCATTTCCTCTAACATAGATACAACATGTAAAATAAGAATATTCTTTGTCTGATGTTCAAAGTGTACGTTTATCGCTTTCCTTGATTATATGATTATAATAACCTTTAGACACATAGTCTTTTGTTAATCCGGTGGGATGAATCAAGCGTTTGTAATTTGAACCATTCGTCCGCACTCGCAGAAGTAACTTATATAACTTATCATGTTAATTAATATTGTTCCTTATTAATATTGCATCTTTAAGTATACTTTTTTTGTTATCACATTTCGTTTCGTTCGTATCACATTTTTTGTGTGTAATTTATGAAATATAATCAATTCTGGTATGTCAATTTGTTAATTTATGAAATACACTAGTTATTCGCTCGTATTTGAGCGCAAAGATTTATTTAAACAGGAAATAGTGTATTGCTAATTGCTTGACTGCATGAAGATAATTAACTGCTTCTATTCTTGTAGAAAGATGTAATCAATGTGATGGAGTTAATATCACTAAAAAAACTACTAAAATTAGATCATTACTGTTAAAAAAGAAAATCATTCCATTTTTTTATTGATATTTTAGGAGATATGTATACATAATATCCTAATGTTCAATTGTGTCGTAAAGCAAGTGCACTCGGTGTCTTTCAGAGCTTCAATAGTGTTAATTGAATTATGCCATTTTTCATACATTGCAATAGTAATTATTTAATGACGACGTATTATTCCCGATGCCATCATGTGATGGCACCGATGCAAAAGGTCGCTACATTGAAGAAATGTGTAATGAATAATTGAATGGTTTAACAAGTTGCTCTCGATATTAGGTATGGTTAACCAGTATTCAAGTTAAACTCTTTTGGTCTGTAATAACGATGTGACATATTTTATTTGTTGATTACCTACAGAATCAAGAAGACAAGTTAGCAAGATTTCGTTTCATTGTGATATGTAGTTGATGATAATGACGCAATATGCACCAATGATAATATTTAATATAGAACGGTTTTTCCGTTTCCTATCTTTTATTGAAAATCAATCATGAAATAAAATAAATAGTTGTTTAGAACAATCAAGTAAGGTTCAAGTTTATAACAATCAAGTTCCAAGGCGAAAATGTAAGTTACATTAATATTATGCAAGTATCTTTTAGCTTTTAAAATTTGATGCAATATTTATTTAGAATATTTAAGGCAAATCTCAACATTAACTATACTGTTATGTTTCAAGCTGATGATTATTTGGGATATTATTTTGTGGGACCCTTATACGTGCTATAGCATTAATATTATTTTAAGTGGTTTACGAATATATGCTAATGATGCATTTTCCATTTTTTATTCACAGTGATGTTGAAGCCGGAGATATTGTGACCGTTGGTGAATGTCGACCACTTTCCAAGACCGTGCGCTTCAACGTTCTGAAGGTCAGCAAAATGGCTGGTTCCAAGAAGAAGTTCAGCAAGTTCTAAGTTTTAAGCTAGCTGGCGTGGAGTGTACACGATGTTCGCCGTTCGCCTCTATCGATTTGAAAAAGAGAATGAACGTCACGGAGATATTGGAGCAACGGAATAAAGGATAAAAACCTACAAAAGCCATATAGTATTAGTATTCAGTACTAGTGTAATATGCTTACAGACAGTAATGAAAGTAATATTTCGAAGTTGATGACTTCAATACCAGCAACATGCTGCTACTCGTCGGTGGTTTGGATGTGAAGTTTGTCTGCATCGAGCTCTCGTATTCTGGATAAATTGGCCTTCAGCGATGAAATGAACGCATTTTTGGCACTCTGCCTCAGCAATGTTAATTTAAACTGCATCAAAACGACCAGGTACGTGGCCATGAAGGAAATGTTCTGAAACCAGGAAATTTGAACCAATTTTTTCCAAGTCTGTACGGAAATACACTCACCGCTGTGATAAGCCCACGATTGATATTGGCGTATCCATCGAGATTCATTGTCGGTGGATTCTTATCGATGGCAACGAGAAACATTTCCACCTCCTTCTGTGTGGCCTTGTCGACCGCTGTTAAATTTACATTCAACAAACGTTCCTGAAAGTTCAGTCCGACCTATGAATGTGGGCCGAGACATGTTTCGAATCAGAGCAAAAGATGGTAAAAGTAAATTATGACCTGAGTATTTACGGCTCTTCTTCGCCCCATGTGTGCGCTTATGTATTTGACTGTTACGCTAGGTACACGGCAAACCACGAATTAGTCGACCTTCCCTTTCAAGCTTTCGGAATGTCACCACATTCGCGTGAAAGAGTCGCTTGATGCGATTTGCGTTTTTGTTTCAATTTTGCTTTGCCGTCCCTTAAGTGGGCAAAAAGCCCTTAAAATACGTACATACCCTTTTCGATGCGTGGTGGGCCTCGTTGCAAATGATGAACAGCAGGCTCATACAATAGAAAACAATGACAAATAAACCGACCTCCTTATATGTGGCGCCGTGCTCGATAATTTCGCTCAGCGAGCCATAGGTGGCGATAATGGTAGTGAAGAATATCACCAAACAGTAGATGCCGTACATGTTGGAGTACGCTTTACCTAAAAGCAGTAACATTGATCGGATGTGCATCGAAAGAGGAGGTCAGATATTTGTGTTGTACATGCCCATCACAGGAGAAAGGTTTATAGGCACACGTACCGAGCTGTTGCATCATGTGACTCAAATCAACCCACAGGTGACGGTATTCGGTCAGCTTGGCGGCCGGCCGTTCTGTCGCCAATACGTCTGTAAGCTCTTTGGCGAAAGCTTTGCTGGCCGTACCAAATGCGGTGCAATTGACGAACCTGTTCGAATGCGAAAGCTAGTTAGCTACGATAACGAAACGTGTTGCTTTAACGTGTTCATGGTTATCAGGCAGGCAGCCCTATAAAAGCGTACCCTGGATCACGCAAATAAATCGATGATCTTGTGTGACATGAAAGTTAACTGAACGAGGTCTATGAGTTGAATCTACTTGATCTATGTGTCTACAAGTTATAAATTCTATAAAAAAGATAGTTCTAATGTCATAAAGCGTAAAGAAATTTAGCTGCAGTAGGATATGGTATCAGTTTCTTTGAAAAAAATCTAATGAATCATTAACAATGTACAATTTATATTAACATTATTATGAATAAGCCTTAAGCATGCGTGCAAAATAACTTATTGACATGATGAGGAATGTTGGGTTGAATATTTAATATGGAGGAAATCACTGGGTATGGTAAATGTTATTTACGATTATTAGCTTTTCGATTTTGTTACTTCAAAGAATTCAAAGTAGAAACCACATTCGACGAACTATAAATTAGAAAACTTACCAAAGACTACAAAATCCGTTCAACATTGCAATGATATGATAGTACGCAAAGGTGTGACTAAACTGAAAGTCCGGTTGGAGGTAGTACTGGGACAGAATGATTACCAAACTCAGTGCCCACGATAAGATGCACAAAGCCCATGTGATGGGATACAGCTTCGGAAACACTATTGGTTTTCCGATGACAATGAGATATTTGTACTGAAAGTCCGTCCACATGTTCTTAAACTTGGCCACCTCGGAGCCATTGCGCCAGGAGGCTACCGGTAGCAGAAAGTGCGGTACCATAATCGACATGAAGATTATGTTATAGATCACCTCATCAAATCGCTTGTCACTGGTGGAGATAAATTTGTTGATGCGTTCGCGGGCGACAACCAGCACAACGACCGTTTCACAGGCGTATATAAAATACGCCCATAGGAATGCCTTGGAGCACCAGGTGAAGGTAGTGCGTGGCATATCCACACCCTTCGGGCTACGCATGATCGGCATCACGCCCATGATCTGGAACAGCACCAGCAGGCTTTTGGTTGTGTGGTAGAAAGAATCGTGCTGGTCCAGCAAATCGACATTCGTCGCTATATTTAGCTTCCGACGATACATATGTGATGGGGATTCGTTATCCTGTGCCAGCTGATGCAGTTGCTCCTTGATCCGCCTGCGATCCTCCAGCTGCTGACGTTGGTTCGGATTCAGCACCTGGTGGCGAATCTCGTACTGAGAATCTTCCATCTGCGTGTGAATCATTGTGCAGTCGGGGTACGTGTGTTGCTTCAGTTGATGATGCAAGACGCTCCAGTATGTGGCGCACTTTTCACTTTTATCTTAAAACAAATTATGTACGTTTCGGAGTGCGGTTCATGGATGCGGCGACGCTGTTAGAGCGATGTTGGAATTTCCACACCCGACGTGTACAGCTCAAGATAAGATTTTGAGGTCGATTCTGTGCACGGTTCTTTAGTCTCACAGATTAAAGTTCTTCCCGCAGGGAAACTGGCTGGTCGAGAAGAGTAGCTCAAGCTGACCTAAATGACCCACTGAGGCTTGTGGACCGGAATCCGGGCGGCGGCTTAACAAAAACAGAAGGTTTTGTAATGAACACCGAGAAACAATAAACTGCGGCAATGCGACATCGACGTTTTTATAGGGCTTGATGGTAGCGCCGGAACTGTAATTAAAATATTATTACGATCGATGTTTTTCTGTTTGCTTTCGATACATAATGCATTATGTGGGATGGTGCAGTTGGAGTTCGTCTTTGTTACAGGCGCCAACAACGCTATGCTCTAATGGCAATTGCTGGTGCTGGTGGTGTCATTGCAATTTCGATTGTGACCAGTGGTTGTTCAAGCAGCAGCACTTGCACCATATACCGCGGCAGATTGCTTTCAGTGAATTTATTTTGATTCTACTCGCTTGACGACTCTTTTGAAGATATAAGCTAGGTCATGTTTGTACTCACATGGAAAGTAACGGATAAAATGGATTTTCATTTCATGAGGAACCGAAGCTTGCTTCTATACCAAAGTGTCCTATGTATCTATAGCACCATTTCGTAAGTAAACATGCAGATGTGCTGTTTTAATTGGAAGGTTTGGACTACTAACACACACTTACTATTTAATCATTCGGCTTCTTTATGACCAAAAATAACTCGTGCAATCATTTTAAATCAATTAAGTTTCGATCAAGTTTTCTGCGGAAAAGTAATCTAAATAATAAACAGTAACGTCCAATATGCTGCACTGTAACAACTCCAGGTATAGTAGGGTATCTGCTTATATCTTCCCGCAGCACATTCCTATGGATCAAAGGGCTTCCCAGCGCGAGGATTCTACAACGTTCGATGTTTCGGATCAGCTGGAAGGTAGCGAAATGCAAACTTCTTAACAATGCATCAAGCAAAATAGAATATATTTCTTCCATTTCAGATGACGATCACGTACTCACCGAGCGTATTGCCGATCGGAAAGGTTTAGCGTATCTTTTGCGCCGCCTGTTTCTGATAGATAGGAATCACCCGAGTTCCGTGCTGCATTTCCGATCACACTATCTCTATCGCCGCGAGCTGGCACGCCATGTGCGAAGTGACTTTTGGTACATCATTCACCCTTTTAGCCGGTTCCGGTTCTATTGGGATTTGTGGTTGATTGCTTACTACTATGCTATCGCTATGCTCTTCCCGTTCTTATTCTGCTTTGCAACGCTGGTGCGTGTGCCCGAAAGAGCATACGTAATATCAATCGTTTTGAATATGATGGGCACCTTAGACTTTGCCGTGCGTTCCTGTACTGGTTACTTTGATGGTCGAGCTAATGGGGAAATTATTCTGCACCATGGAAAGATACTACTGTAAGTACCTTTAGTAAGTTTCCTTAAGATAAATTTGAACAATACATGTCTTAATGCATTATTTGTCATTTAAATGCTCCAAGGAACTATTTGAAGAGCGACATGATCATTGACATTTTTGTGATGGTCCCATCAACACTGCTACTAGGATTGTATTATGAAGATTCAGTCCACCACACACATGAAGCTTTAATCACGGATATCATTCACGGAGTATTACTACTAAAAATGATCTCCTTGCGACACATCTGGGGTTACTTGGAAAATGTATTTGAGGTATTGATTCCTGTAGTTTTAAGCATTTTCAAATATGTTTACAGTAAGATTCTCCAAACCTATTTCAGCGATACAAAATCGATTTGTTGAACTATTATATTCTGCGTGTCGTTCTGACTTCATTGCTTATTGTCCATTGGTGCATTTGCATCTACAAAATTGCCATATTCGAATGGGATGTTGAAATCAATTCGGAAGGGCTGTCATACATGGAGACCTTCTACCAATACGCGGTGTGTTTATATGCGGTATCCTGGTTTATGTTTGCGTATAGCTTTGTGGATCGCGAAATTCCCAGTGATGCTCGTGCTAAAGGATTCAGTGCGGCCTGTATAGTGATTGGATATATTTTTAAGATTTTCATCTTTCGTAAGCATTCTATTTTATTTCTATGATCATATAATGATATTTATGCCGTTGTTGATTGACTCATTTGATGTAGTTCAAATTATAAATTTGGTCGAAATTATGAGTTCGATGGATAGAAAATATGCAGAAGTAACGAACCAACTGCAAACATTCCTTCGTACGAAGCACCTCCATACGGCTGACATGGAGCAACGTTTGTTGTATTACTACTCCAAGCGATATGAACATTGTTTTTTCCAAGAAGACATCATAATAGAAAGTTTATCTGGTAATATTTCTGTAAATGATGAGTTTACTGTAAATTATAATCAATTTACTAACATTGCTTACCAGATACGTTGAAGAAAAGAATTAACGACTATAGTGCGACAAATTTCTTGAAGAAAGTGAAAATTTTTGACGGTGTTCCGATAGACGCCCTGCTTCCGTTAGTAGGAAAAATGTCAAAAGAGATTTATCTGCAGGATGATCTGGTAATTATCGATTGAATGCAGTTCGTAAACTAGTGTGTTCCCTCTCTTTCTCTGTCTCTCTCTACGTATATATTCCTTTTTCTTTCTCTATCTTTGCAGATCATAAAAGCCGGCTCTTTTGGAGACAAAATGTACTTTATCATCGTTGGCATGGTGGCGGTGTACACGCACAGTCGCAAGGAAATTTGTCATTTATCCGATGGTGACAATTTCGGCGAAGTTTCGATGTTTACGCGAAAAAAGGTACGTTACAATTGCACAGATATCTCTCCCAAACTGTATGTTCCACGTCCTTACTCTTGACTTTCGTAGCGTCTGGTCAGTGTGGTAGCGGTAGAGTTCACTCAAGTGTACGTTGTCGAGCGATTGGTGTTCAAAAGATTATTTCCCGCCGATCACGTTGTACACCAGCGCCTGCAGGATATGGCCAATAAGCGCATGCAGATTACGGTAGTGTTCGAAGAACAGCACAAAAACTATCTGCTAAAGATGGGAACGAGCCAAAACGAGATCAAAATCGGAACCTGATTCTGGTGCACACAGCTCATCAACAGGTTTGCGCCGTACAGTTTATTGCAGGTCATTGCAAGCATTGTTGTAATGTGTTGAGAAATAATTTTTCAAATTTTGCTTCAGGCGAAACCGAAACATCTGATGTGTGAGATCGATAATGTTTCTTGACACTTGTGGTGGACATGTCGAAATTGAACTATATCGAGTTGAAGATCGAACACTTTCCACCGGAGCATAATTAGGATGTACAACATTAATCAGACAACAGACTTGGGTCGGGTGAATTGTATGACGTGAAAATGTAGTCAATTGTCTAACAAATGGGTATACTATAATTGTTTAATTGAAAAGGATCTAGAGAAACATTCAAATAATTGAAATTTCATCAACGACGGCTTTTGCATAAATGTTTTCATTGCTTTCATACATATTATGTTAAATATTACTTTACATACTTTTACACGTCATTTGTCTCTTCAAACACAATTATTCCAAACAAATTTATTGTAAACAAACCTTTTTAGGGCCTGTTTTAATATATGTTATACGTAGCAATCAACGAATCAACGTTTTTTAACATAATTTTATAAGATGCTTGCATAGTTGCATTTGCGATTTCATAACTTTTCCTCTATGATAAAATTAAGTATATCTTTCAACAAAGAATGGTATTTACAGAACTCTGTAAAATTTGAAACGTAAAACTTATAAAACACATAAAATTGAACCTAAAACAATCTTACCTTGAACAATCAATTCTACGTGCTATTCTTTCCGAAATATTTCGATAGAGTTTCGTACATGACATCGCTTCGTCACTGCGATAACCCGTGCGTTGGTGCACAGCAGTTCCATCGTACGTTTCCACACATCAGCTGGTTCCGGCCGGTCTTCAAGCGTAAGCGAACGAAGCGCAGCATAAATTCAAAACGCGCGCGGGAAGATTTCCGCTCCCTAGGACCACGCTGCGGTTGATGGTGTTTAGTTATGTTTGAAATCTCGTAGCGTGCGGTGGCGCGTGCGATAGTTGAGTGTTAGCGTTTTGATCAACATTTTCTTCGCGTTTTCTGGTAGTGCGATCCGATCTCAGCTTAGTGCGCTTGTGTGATGTCATCTATACAGGAACTTCTCACGATAGAATTTTATACACACTGGTTTTCCTTCTATCTTGCGGCATCCTCGCAAGCCAAACTCGAACAGCAGCAAGTGCTCAGAACAAGTGTTGGGCTCATTAACTAGGTAACACTAAGTTCCGTATGAACAGTTTTCATAATGCGAGCTCATCGCAATAAACGCGAAAAGATAAGCAATCGCACGGTGTGCGCCTATGTGTGGTGAATAATTTTTGGTGTTTCTCCAGCGTCGCTCCAAGCTAGTGTTTTGTTGTGTTTCGCGGAGGATTGATTGAATGGCAAATTCTTCTAACCACCCATCACGACCACAGTTCGTGTTACCAGCATTCAATAAGCATGGTAAAAAATGGAAATGACCATGTTCTTAGCCGAAAGGAGACGTGCGTGACCGAATGATGATGTTTGATGAAGCATGTGCGCTCCAGTGTTTTATTGAATGAGCTGTCGCGTGGTTTGGCGATCGTGGGTACCTTGGCACATGGTTCGTAACATAATTCGAGTTTCTGCTCCTCATTTCCCATAGCGAAATGCCACTCCGAACGTCCACAATTAATCACAGTCAATTAATTTGGTGAATGTATTGTTAGCGCTAGATCGCCAGCGACTGCCATCGTCGTTCGTCGACGCCCTCTTAAT
>JXXB01023175.1:0-16202 GCA_000956275.1 Anopheles koliensis | reverse complement strand
AGGAGAGTTGCTGACGATTAGTAGCTGATGATAGTAGTATCGAACAATCGTCCCCATTGTCGTTTGGTTTGCTGCGATGACTTGTACTAAGTGGTATACGAGGTAGCTTTACCTCTTTACCAAATTTTACCTCGCTTCGCGTATTTCATCGTAAAAGTACTATTATAAAACACATTCAAACAAAAAAAAATCTGCAAAGAAAAGTTAAAAAAATTATTCGTCAACAATTTATTGCAATATTTATTTTAATGCTAACATCTAGTAAAGAAAACCTTGATATCACTGTTATGCGTAGCTTAAAAAAATCGTTGCGTCATAAACTAATGTAGAAATTCGCTAAATTGAAGCCAAAAACAAAGCTACCATAAATTTTATTCTTATATCTTTGCAGGGTAATAAACATAATCCAAAGTCTGAATTGATCACTCCTGCCTTTCGACATACTAGGGTTTCTTGTAACACATATGATTATGTATGGACCATAGAAATCTATCATTCTGAGGGTAATCCGACATCATTTATTTAACGTTTGCTTGAAATACAGGTTATTTCTCTTGCTGTGTACCAAACGTAGATGGTCGATGTGAATCTTACTTACAGTTCGCCGCTTTTGTTCGCATGGTTCGCTATGGTTTTTTGATTTTTATTTATAGAATCTACCGAAATTGATCCTAAACAAATGAGAAACATTCCACAAGTTTATGGACAGATTCACGAGCACTCCCTCCTTATTTCTCCAATCAAGTCTAAACCTTCGCTAGACAACCACATGCCTACCTCGATTCTGTGAGTTTTACTTCAATACATTTCATTGTGCAAAATATTTCGTAAACTACATGATACTTTATGTTAATTTAAGTAAACCAAGGGAGAGGTTAGATCGTTCCGTTACAATTTCTAGTGAAAGTTACATAACTCAGCAAATTATCCCGGTAACGAATGTCTATCTAGGGAAAATTTGGTAGACGGTACTTTATTATCCGTTTGGATCCTTTGTGCAGTCTATCTCGTAGCTCTCGTGCTATGTCTACATCGTTCCTGAGTTCTAGTGCTAGGCAGAGAGGATGCTTTAAGTTCCTCCTAACGGGTTGTTCCCACGCACACGCTAGCAGTTCCAATTGGTTGGCAGGAAAGCATCCGTCTTAGTGCGTCTTATTCATAATTAATATTACTTCGCACTAATTAAAACTCGCGAAATGACTACTGAATTTGTTGTTCAGGTAAACCAACGCCCCCAGAAGTGGAGTCTGCTGAGTTATTCTACTCGCTGTCGTGCATCGTTATGACAGACTGAATTTTCCTACCAAACTTCAGCGGATTATTTCATTCCCTTTGCAGGTTTGTTTGCAGCTACGTCTGGTTTCAGTGATGGCCTTGTCGCGTGACAGTACATTTTTGGCAGTTCATGTTGTAGTGTAAATGTTTTCATATTTCATTGTTGTGCTAAACAAGCTGAAATGATGGTGTTTACTAAAAGTAAAACCGTAGCAAATGCAGTTTTCATCTCTTTTCTGGATTTGTAGGTATGAAAAGAGCGTTTGCAAAATTTGCAAATAAATGTAATACTAGTTATGCTTATTACTACGACCTACATCTTGGTTTATTTTTAATTGATTGAAAGCGAAATAATTTTGGTGTAGAGCTGATATAGTTTACTAAAAACATAGCGAAAACCATACGATGATATAAAAAATAAAAGTTAAGAAAATGTTTAAAGGTATGAATGCACATACGACATGGTGTTCGTTGTATACCATATCATTTTGTTAAAATATATTTTATAAATATATGTTTTTTAATTTCTTTGTTGAAGGTGCTGTAAAATTGTCATATTTCCGTCTCGATGGTAAGCATCTAGTCGAATGCACATGTACATTCCATCATGCTGTTAACACAACCTTACTCAACTTCCTTGCAGATGTCGTTGCCGAAACAAATCACGAACAAACCGCACATAATTTGCTCTTCTTATGTGTGTTGGGAAAAAAACTTGTTTGTTTACATCCACCGATGGTGCTTGGAAGAATTTGCAATAATCTTCTTTGGATGGTGTCGCAAAAGTGAGATGAAGCAAAAATGCGTAGAAAAAAGTTGCCGTGCCCGATGCTCGGAAACAGGGCGGCTTCTTTTTGGTGGCAAAGTTCGATATCGAAAACGGCAAAGTTCGAAAATTCATCCCGAGTGCACAGACGCATGCGCTCTATCGCTGACCAAAGAAATTTTACCGTCTCTGTATCGTAGTTTCAAATGAACAATAAACGAGGTAGAGCACTACACTTAGTACTGTTTGTTTGAGACTACTGAAGCTTTGTCCAATTTCATACCTAGTTTTGTTTGTTTTTGTTTATTAATATGGAAATAGTGCCACATATATAAGATATATCTCAAATATAAGATATATCTTAAATTTGCAATATTAATTAATATTAATTTTAATGCAAATTCAAAGTTCTAATCAACCATACTACTGCAGTATTATCAGACACAATTATATTGTAATAATTAGCCTTAGTATTTGAATGTAGATGAATGTGGTTCATGAACTGGATTTTATCTTTGTGTCCAAAAGATGTAAATATTTAAAAGGCGTTATCTCTCATACAAATAAAGTCTGAACAAAAAGCGGTAAGTTGATCGCAGGAAGATGCAGGTTTAGTATAAGTGTTAGATCAATAATAATACTTGCGTTTTATATTACTTAATACAGTATCAAACGGCACGAATCATTTTGCTAACAATAAATGATAAGCGTCAATTCCGCAATTTAAAACAAAACAACATTGTAGGCTCGACGAAACTGAAAATTAATATTTCGTCATAATATTGTCAAAATTGTCGAAATGGCTTAAACAATCGTAAAAGAGTGTGCTACGACCACTGAGGTGCTGCAAGATGCTCATCTTCGGGTGCGGTTCATTTTAAACGAATACTGACAGCCTTCACGAACCGGCTTTTCGCTAGTGGTACGTTTGTTTGGTTTCGCGACAAAACAAGTCAGTTCCTTCCGTACTAGCAGCTGATTAAGTTGCCCATGTGACGTTGGTGCGAATAACGAAGCTAGAAAAAGTTCATGTAGTACGCTATTCTGCGGCTTTAGTAGACCTGACGACGGAAACGATGGTGAAATAAAGATAGCTAACAAAACTGGTACTTATCTTGCTTCAGTCATCAACAAATTGTTCATACAGTAAGCAAATGGATTGGTTACTACGATCCAAACGTTTAGTGCAGTTTTCAAGTTTTTCCGTTCGGTAACATGTAACAAACCATTGGCGAACCTTTCGCCCAGCTGTAGCTCCACATTCGATCTCATGCATTATTCAAGCTGTTTTGGAAACCCTCAAGAAGTGTCTGTAGTTACATTTCATCGCCTTTATGTCATAAATGTGGCAATACTTAAAGTATCCCTGCACATCGTCTGATGAAGAACGAGTGTTCTGAGTGAGAAAAAAATCTATAAATATTCGTTTGCTTTGTGTGATTTATGTTTGCACTGTTTGATAAACGTTGCCTGTGTTACGAGGTAGCTGAAGAAATCGGATAAAAAACGAATTTAATCAATTACACCCAAATAATACAGTTAATTTGTGCTACGATGTGTTACAGTGTTTTTGTGTTCTAATGTAGAGTTGTGCGTATAAGTGGTTAATAGCCAAACTGAATCACAAGAAAGAGAGCCCAAAAAGTGCCCGCTATTTCGTTCCCAGCCTGAATGTTTATTGAACCTTTCGAGGGTCGTTTCATCAAAGAAAAGCAACACCTATAGTGCGCCAATTTTTTCTTAACAAAGTTGATGTGAGAGTAAAATTGTTTACGTGGTGTAGGGTGTGTTTATCATGTTCCGGTTCAGTTGGCAATTTAACGGAGTTCAACTCTTACGGTGTATTAACATGTTTTTGTTATTGTTATAATGTTTGTATGTTCATGTGAGAGAATGTAGTATAGCGTGGTGTAGGGTTCGGTCTTGTTTTAGTGAAGGTGTACTAGCAGAGTGTTGCAAAACGAAAGTGATGAATGAAAGCTCTTTATATATTTGCATTGTATGTTGGGTAGTGTCGTATGACAAAAAAATAATGTAAAAATGTGTATTCCAGTGTAAGAGTGCCGAAGTTCTTTGTGCACTTGAAACGTTCAACAATACTACTCAAAATCACTCGTAATTGCTGGTTCAGAGAATAATTTATACGCTTAACCATTTCCCAGTTGGCATCGTTGGCGACGGTGTCCCGCACCTTTGACCTCTCAATTCATACAACAGCAGTGGTATTTAAAAATTGTCGTAAGGAATACGTAAAATGTGTCACATTTCTGCACAATTAATTAACTTGCTAGTGCTCTATGATTAAACTTCTTCAAGGATTGATAAAGGATATGCCCCTAGTGGTAAGTACAATCAATAGACAAAAACTAATTAAAAGGTTTTATTTAATTTATTTGTATGTCTAAAATATTTGTTGTTGAAGTATACACTGTTATAAAATCGCCCCATTGTAAATTAAATGCTGAACGTATTGCATGACGTTGAGTTTTGACGTGGTTGATGATTTCGTTATAATAAAAAAAATAATTATTTTAGATCATGTAAAGGTTCATATGCAAAAAAAAAATCCTAAAATAACTTGAAGCCACATAAACTATAGCCCTAGAAAGGTATCGCTGCTACCAAATATTATGAGTATTATGTTTCCTTCAACGAAACACCGACCGAAACAACGAAATGCCGATTGCAAATTTGTGAAGTAAAAGTAATGTTTTGATCGTGTTTTTTTTTTAATTTACTGAATGCTATTTTCTTCAATACTCAATTTCCAGTGTAAATGTGCACATCAACGTGAAGTTGGATCTAAATTTTGAAGGAAATTTGAACGATGCTACGGATAGCCTTAATTCACATTATTCGGTCAAGTGACCTAGGCTATTTTCGTGCTTCTTCTAAGAAATTCAATCACAGTATAAAATAAATTGTAAATCAAAAGAACTCCGAATCGAAATTGCTGAAGCACCATCTACTGCTGCTTCCCTTGCTGGCTGCATAATTGATTGCGGATTCGCGTATATTCCCAACTCAATTATTTTCAAAAGGCTTTCGATGGGCGGAAAACTCGCGTGTGCCTTCAAGCGATGAGATATATTGGGAATCAAAAGTTATAAAAACACACATTTCCACGTGGTTGGTACGATTGCACTCAGCATTGGGTGAATTAAAAGCAAATCAAGCGCAGCATCGGATCGCTTGGGTTTACGTTTAGTTGAAGTATATAAGTTTTTCAACTAACGGCATGTTGTGATAGGACTGATAGGGGAATGGGCATGCTAAAAGCCCTTGCAGAATACGAAGCATATTACAGTAATTTAAACTCGTTTTAAGCTCTGCGAGGAAACTAAACATTGCATTCTCTGTTTTCTCCATTATCCGTCCGATTTTGTCCGCGTTGTACCGTAGCAGGGATACAAATTCGAGGAAATGTGTGGATTATCATTAAGACATGGTTTTTGGCGAGCTGATGAAAGGTTGCAATTTTCTCTAGAGTTTTCCCCGCCAAGATAAAAAAAAAAATTAAAAATTAATCAAATTAATTATGAATAGACGCGTCTTACCTTCCATCGAGAGCGTTCTTCTGCGTGTATCCGTATCTTGGCGTTATATATTACGCTGCTGTTTTTATACATAACGAGCTTAATATTTGTGTTGTTTGCTTTTGCCTTTTGAATATTTTTTTTTGTGCTCAGATTTGACCATGTAATGCTCATAAATGAAGAGGTTAGGTTATTTGATAATATTTTAAATTTCCACTCCACAAACAACTCCGCGTACTTGCGCTATCCTTGTTCGTTGCCTACGGCTGCGGTGTAATTAGACCACAAGAAAGTGTGCTATGTGCGCAACAGGGTACCTCATAAATGCAAATGAATTAAAATTCATTTGAATATTGAGCACTAGTTTAGCATAGTTTGGATACACACAGCAAAAGAAACAAAAAAAACACGGGAAGGCTATAAATAAGGAAGTTTCTGAGAAGGTTTACCGTGTTGCGACTGCTGACTGGGTTCATCTCTTCCTACTGATGAGCGAACAGGGACTGGACAGGTGGTTACCTTGAGCAGTTTTCATGGAAAGGATAACAATGCTTATCAGAAGATATTTCGCCTCCCAAAACCGTTCAATCCACATCCGACCCTAGCGATAGTTTCAATGGTGGAAAACTCATCAGAACTCTACAGAACAGTTTCGTGATAGCTAAGCTCAAGATCCCGGTGTGCCAGAGAAGCTCGTTCCGATTTTGCAAGGGCTGGAAAGTCTCCCCCTTCGCGAACATGGCCCACCTTGTACGTGTATTTACCTTTGGACTTTCTATGTCTCGAAGTGTGTGAATCCGGTGTGGGATGCTAAGCCTCGGAGCAAGTGCGTGAGTTGCGAGAAGATTTGTTCGTACACGAATGCAAAAGGATGGTACGAGGTAGCTTCTCCGTATGAAGATCGTGGAAAACGATAAATTGTGTTATCTAATTCGAAATTACGGCTACATCTCAGGCACCTAGTGTAGACCTATTTCAACGCAAATGCGTACGTGTGCGGTGGCCGTGTGTGCGTGTATGCTTGTTTGGAGCTGTTTCGACTGTTAAGACATGTGCGAAAGTTTTATTCGTTTCCCAGAGCCAAGAAAAGGTGACAGATCCATAAGGTGTTTGAAACGTGTCGAGCGTAACATGTACGGGCTTCTAGAGCCGTGTTGTTTGAACCCGTACCGGGAAGGTGGGATGATGATGCGGATGATGGTATTGGGGTATTGACTCTCCTAGAAAAGTGGTAATCGAAAAGGGCTTTTGTGTTCACCGGTACATGTGCTTCTTATCATGTTTCTTCTTTGCGTAGTTTCGTGCACCCCACGCACGACGACATCGAGATTATTTCTATTTTAATCGGTGTGCCTTCAAAGACATGTCGCTTGCTGTACAATGTTCGATATGTGAGCGGTTCCATCTTCGGTTCCATCATTGATGTAACGAGTATAAAAATGAAAACAGCGGGTTTATGTACCTGTTGGTGGCTTTGGTGTTATCGCAGAACCACAAATCCTCGTATCTCGTGCTCCCGTGTGCACAGACCTTCCGAATAAGGGTAATGGGACTCCCGCATACGTAATCTGGTGTGTGTGATTGTTGGTACCGATGATGTTAAGCGCTGTTTTGCCCCCGATATATCTGATGACATTCTGTTCAGTGTGTCTGATGAATGGAGGTGGACAACAGCGGGTACGTGCATTACGAAGCATACCTTTTTTACCTACGAAAGAGTTGAATTTATCTCGAGCACGCACTTATGTGCTTAAAAAATAGGTACATAAATCCTTGGTCTTCGGATCATCAAAGCGTTTCATGTACTTTCAACATAGCTTCCATTAAATTCCAGCAACAGTGTGCAACACAACGGAAAGAGCAGAAAGGGCTGGGGCTCGGATAATTTAATTTCCTCGCACATTAGAAGCGACACACTGGTGTTCTAGAAACATTTCCGCTTTCTTTTGGTTGTTTTACGGAATAAGGCGGAACTTGCGTAAAGGCGAGAAATGTGAAAAATAATATTAAATCAAGGGATTGCGAAATTTTCCAACACGGCTAAGGTTTAAGGGTACATACATTTCTTGTTAAATTTCCACACGGTGCTAAATTAAGCTATCGCAATCGATAATAAGTTTCGCTTGTTGCTGTGAATCAACGTTTTAGTACATCGGCATCGTAGCGTAGGAGATTTTTTTTAGTATCAAAATGCCATCGTTACTTAGTTTTAACTAACGATGTAGGATTGAGATTTACAACCCAATCTTGTTGTTTGTCAGCGTGAGCCTCACCCGTTTTCGTGTTCTCCTCTCCTTAACGGTTAGACGTAACCGTTGACAAAATCCTTTCACTCGAATGATTTACCATTTTCCCTTTTTTCGGCTCAATAGCTACGCTTCCCAGTATTTTAAGCAAAAGCTCAGGGTAGCCGGATCCCATCAAGTGTGCGTAAATCACAACATGATGCGTGATTGCTGGGACATATGCAGAAAAGTATTGGATTTTCCACCGACCCGTTCACCAGCGACCCTTGCAAAGGGAGGACACTTTCTCACACATTTTTTGTTGTTGTAGTAGCTGTTGGTGGAAAGACGCAGATTGTTGAAATATTTGCTCGATAACTAGCCGACGCCTCTCACGCATGATTTGCTTTGCGACCCTTCCGTTTTTTTTCTTTGTCGTGTGACTAGTTACCATTTGAGGCGGAAATGTGTGGTATTTGCTTCTTGCCGATACGGACGTGGTGAGGGCGGGATAGCGCCCAGGGATTTTGGGAGGTGCTGAAAGAAGCCCTTTCCTTTACTTCTTGCTCCAGCCGCACCATGGATTGGGGCTACAATGATTGCTCAATATGTGTAGAACGGTTACAATGGGCGGGTCCTGATACTATCACCCAATTTAGGTTTCTAGCGCTTTACAATTCACTTCACCGACTGACGCACCTTTACCCAGCGGCAAAAACGGAAACAATCTCTCATCCCAAGGATACGATACGAAATATGTTGCATTCACACACGCACGAAGCAAATGACTTAATCCTTTTTGACAACATTCATTCACCGCACGACCCTAGTAAACGAAACAATTGATCCGTGAAACGACTCCATCAGAATGGTGCGTACTATATCTTTATTTTTAGTATTATTGCTTTATTTTATATCAGCAATATTATTGAATTTAACAGAATTTTTTTGTTCATAAACATTTTTCTACTACTCCTCATTCAACAAGAAAGATTAAATATATAATAACCTAAGTCCTAGGAATAAATATCTACCTACATACTTTTGCTCAATTGAAATATTGAAAATTTTCAAAGAAAAATGTAGCAACATGTTAAAAAGGATTAATTCGTTACTCTTTGCTAACGTGTTTTTTTTTTAGCAAAACCGAACAAAACAAAATTCACAAGAACAGAAATCACCTCCAATGTGGAACAAGATTGTTCATCTAGGCCAAAAACACTGTCAGACTCGTCGTGGGTTTTTAAGAACGATCCCTTTTTCCTCACCAGATTTGTTCAAAATGAATAGCATGAATGTATTAGCACTCACAGTTGCGCTCTAATGATGTTTGGTTTTCCGTGACATAATCCGTACCGGAATGTGGCGCTATCCGAAAGCCCTTGCCGGTGAGTAAACAGATAAAATGGATGTCAGCACTTCCAGCGGAAACTTTCTAGCGCTTAGGCTCAACTCTTTGCCCTCTTTGTAACATCAAGCGCGTTTGTTTTGTCTACACTCATTGTATTTATAAACAGAGCGACAAATGGCACAAGAATGTAATTTTTTGCCTCGTTGAGCAGACATTTTTATTAGCATTATTTTAATTATCATTGTGTGACAAGCCACCAAGATGATGCTGGGGCTAGAGATAAAAGGTTGTGTGTTATTTTAAGAGAATACTTGCGTACCGGTGCGGGCAGCCATTTCTTTTCTGGGTCATGGTTGCTGGGACGCATGAAAAACCATTTTGCTCTTCCTTCGGTAAGGAATTCAACGGGACACAACACGGGCATTCGCTGATTACAGTTCCAAAATACTTTGTCTATTTTAGTATTGTCATTTATAGCATATCTTTCGTTTTGTTTTACTACATATCGATTATTAGAGATATTATATTACTACATATCGATAGATATTAGATAGATATTACATAGATAGATATTACTACATATCGATGCCCATACCGCTTTTAAAGCATTGTAATTTTGATAAATACCAAAATTACTTCTTAATTCATGAAAGTACAATATAATTATGCATGTACTCGTGAAGAGGTTATCTAAAGATCGCATGAGCATCCGTATCTATCGGTTGTTATTTTAGAACAACTCTATTGTTCGGATCTGAACATATCAAAAGAGCACATGCCCATAATCAGTATGACAGTCCGATACATTTTTTCATATTTTTCCAATAATCATGCTATTCCTATGTACCCCATTTGTTGGGCGTAATAGTCATCATTTCTCACTGTTGTAGCTTTCCGTATCACGCATTCGGGTTTACTTAAAGCCGGTTAAAGCCAGACGATTGTACCGTAGCGCCCTATTTGCCGCGCTTTTGTGTGAAAACCTCGAAAAACGTAGCACTACTACTCATGATTTGAGACCTGTCAAAACACGAAATTATTTTCATGTTCAACGTCACGATTTATACGATGCGAAAGCCTTGGGCTTTTGCTGTTTCCTGCCTTGTCATAGACGGAACGTGGTTTTTGTGGTAAAGAAATTTCCGGATCTGTAATTTCGTGCGCCTCGTGTGTTTTGAATCATGTACCACCGACGCTTGCGTTGGATCGGACCCTTTCGTTGATTCTGTTTCATGTTTGTGTCGCTGCTGGTTGGGTTACTGAGTAGCAGAAGCCACACTGTCTTAAGCACACCAATATAACGAAGCATTTTGCAAATGTCAGCACAAATAAGGCAAGCCGTGTGAAAACACGAAATTATTTACGCTATTGATAATTCCTTGCAGAACATTTCTCGAGGAAGTATGCAGTAGGTATTGGAGGGAATTCCGAAATGGTTACGATTTTTTATAATATAACGGAGAATAATTCCGTGCGCTACAATTTTGCAAAAAGATACTAAAACCATTTTCGATAAATAGGTATATACTGAAATTTGAAGCATAGTAGGCTAAATTTGTTTGATAGCATTTTCCAGGGGTGATGTATTGTTGAGGTAAATTTAGAAGTAAATAATCAACATGCCTAATACTTCAATTCGTTTTTATTTACTTAATATTTTTTATACTTTTGAGTACTTTAATGCATAAAAATGGGTTTAATGGTTTCAAATGAGCAATTCTGTAGTGCTGAATACGAGCCCAACAGCACTGTGCGATAAGTGTTATCGCATCAACGATAAGTGATATTGCATGAGCGGTAATGGTTCTTAAATGTCTGAAAACTTGTCACACAGTGCTGCCAATTATGTGAATAATGTGTGGCGTGATTTATCGCGTTCGATCCAAATAAAAATTCCAACCGGGCCAAAAGAGAACATGATCCATGTGACAAGAGTGCTCTTGATTGATCACATTCGATTGTTTGATGAAGTATTGATCTCTTTAAGCATCTCAGTCATTGACAATTTTTGCATGTTACTCATCGCATGGGTTATGCACGTTTAATGCATTCGATCATACCTCGTTACTGAAGAATGGAACGTAAATTTGAAAGCTGTGCGTTTTTCAAAATTGCTAATATTTCTATGCTAATATTAAGTGGCCGTTAAAGGTTGAACAAGGTTTTTATTAGCTATTTTCGTTATAAAAATACCACTAATTAAAAAAAAAATTACTTCAAAAACACATCAATAAACAGCGCACAAATCGTAAAAACGGTTTTCTATCAAAATTCTAACACATAACTTCTTATTCATTCAATTATCGTGCGTTTAACAATTTCTCTTACGCATAAAAAATTATCCAGTTTAGACACTACCATTGGCAGATAGATAAATCATGTTTGTAGCAAATGCGACCACTAATCAGGGGTTTTTACAATATCTTCGGTGTAGATATTCAAATTCATGCCTGGAGCCGAATTTTATAGCTAAACGTGTACAATGATATCGGATGTAACTTTGCGAAACATCCTTGCGGCTATAGATTGATGGTAGTTGAGACGCTTTTCTGGTATCTAGAGTAATCTATCTCTCAACATTTATTGCTATATTTATGCGAAAAGCTTTGCCAAGTTTTCGACCCGATTCGAAAAGCATTCAAGAATTGTGTGAGAAAAAGCGTACACGCTGTGCTTTGTGATAGCAACCCCATAATCAGACTTCGCGGTTAGATTTTTTGTGCCATATCCTTCAGCACCATACTACGAGAAAAAAGGATTCTACGAATCACGGGCATCTCTGATGCGTTGTTGGGCTTCTCTCCGTGGACGCGTTGTATTTAAGTCGACCCATTACTGAGAACGACCTTTGTATAAACACTGCCACAGGGCATCGTTAGTCGCAGCTAGAAACACGACCAATCTACAGCCGGTTGACCACTAGGCGATAGGTAAGCATATCCTTTATCTTTATGCGCAAAAAAAAAGCTGAAACTTGCAAACTGTGATGATCCGAGCCCCGAGAGCAGAACTTACCCGTAAAGCCCCCCAAAACGATTAAATTCGCCATCAGTCGTTACCAGATTCATTCATTTCATTCGTGACAGCTTAGCCACACACACACACAGCGAATGGCTGCTCGTAAATTTCGCACAACCACTCTTTCAGTTAGCGCTGCGGCCAATGATGTGGGTGATTATGTTTTCGTCGTGTTAAAACTGCATGAGCCTTTAAGCTTTCTGGCAGAAGATTAGAGTTCCCGTGAGCTAACCGGCTACAATTATTAACTCAACAGCAGCACAAACCGACTTTTATTAGCTTCATTCATGGATTGCGTTTGTTTTTTTATATTATTAATAAAGTAAAGAAAACGTACCATACAATTTAAATGCTTATATGAAGATATAAGTCGTTCTAGAAATAGCACGATTTTAACATTATAATCACTTGTTGTTGTTAATAACCTAAGGCATTTTAAGGTTACTCAAAACTGTGCTTGAGTTCGCAATTAAATTTCGGATTCGAATGACTACCCATGTATGCATTTTCTCATTCGATAAGCTACTGCTCGCGCTGCGACAGAGCAAGATCAAAGCAGGAAAATAGCAAACACTGAAATGCTCTGTGTAACCCACGCGATTTCTCTATGCAGAACAACACCGTCGGAATGATTCATCTCAATGTGGAATGCTAGTGACACATCTAACACGTCCATCGCTTTGCGGAATGCTGCTCGGAACATTATTTGTCACTTCTGGCGCTGTACTGGTACAATAATGGTACCGCATAACAACAGTCACGATGACCGTGTTCTACGACGTTAATGAGCAGGTTTCCCCTGACCAAGGTTAATGGAATGAATAACAACGGAAGCGCCCGGTCTGCGCGCTGGGACTGCGAGCGAGAAAGTGACGGTTTAATTTTGGGGCCAAAAGGAAGACATGGTTCCTGCACAAGAGCCTGAAATACGATGACAGGTCGGTGTTAAAATTTGTCACGAATAAAGTTAAATTTAAGTGGCTATCACACCTGCACGTTGTCAAATGAAATGATAACACCAGAGGCGCAGAACAACACACTGCAAGGGCCTGGAGAGCTACTGGAAAGCGTGGATAATATGAACGCTATGAACATTTTGCTTAGTACAAAATTAATTAATTGAATAATCATAATACTGCAAATTAGAATATGTAACCATTTGACGAAATGTTTTATATGGTATATGAACTATAATGTAATTCAAAATTCTATTTAATTAAACTGATATATCAAAACACTTTCTTCAACTTCAGGTAAAAAAGAAATAATTTCACGAATACCAAAAAAAAACTGAATTACAAGCTATTATTGTTACAAAACATGCAAGCTAACCCTTACCATGCTGCACGTCATTGCAATCAACTACATTGTCATGGGCTGGGTAAGGTGGAAAACCATTAGTAGCATCTTTTTTGAATCGATTTTATTCAATCACATGGCCATTAATATTCGAAAATGGTTTCTCTTATAAATCATCGCTGAAGAGATATGATGGAGTACATGTACGCTAAAACCCGATTTTCTTCCCATACTGCCCATACCCACGCGTTCACAATAGCAGCTGGGTGGGTGAGCCTAGAAAATGCTTCTTCATCAATCTTCAAAATCAGTGGCGAATAATAAATTTGATTCCATAATTCGATTCATATACAACACGTTAACATTTCCGTTCGTGGTGAAGGTGTTTCTAGTTTACTGAATATTGTACGAACGAAAATTGAATTGCGTTTTTTTTTATGTAGACCATCGAGTGAAGAATAATTTTGTCACATTAGGCTGATTTTGGAAGTGTTTGCATTTTGTTAGTAGCTAACGAAATTTACATTAGTAGCTAACAACATTTCTTACTCTGTTTTAGCCGAAAATTGTACACCTTGTACATAAATCAATTGTATTTGTTGGTTGATGTTAGGCAAGATCATCGCTTCATTTTTAACATTACAGACACTAAGCAGCTCGGGTCACATTGAGTATAAAAAGTTTCTTAAAATTCTTATAAACAGGATGTGTACACTTAATTGATTTTAAATTGAATATTTCCACAAATATTAACAAACTTCTAAACTATTTCCTTCCATAATATAAAACGAATCGTCAACATAAATTACTTTAAGTCTTTATTTTATGTGCTTTTACCCTTAAAATATGGCGATAAAACATAATTTGGAATTTAACGCATCATTACTACGTAATTCAAAATATGACTATTACTTTTTAATGTATGTATCTTTAATCGGGCGTTTTCCTTCTCACCACTTTTTAGAATGCATTTAAACAAACATGTAAAATTGTTATTGATATCATAATAATGTTCACGTCAGTCAGCTCGTGATTTAAGTCGATAAAGGATGCTGATGACACGGTCCATGATAACATTGAATATTTTATTATAGTAGAACATGTACGATAAAAACAACCATCTATCACCGTGGAGGTGATTTTGTTAGAGAATATGGATATTGGTTTAAGCAGCTGCACGAAGATCGCTTCTTCTGGGAGTAAAATAAAAGTGAGCGTAAGAGTAACAAAATAAAACGAATCGGAAAGAGCCACCATCGAACGATTATTCAAACAGCATGAACGACGTGGGAAAGCAAGATAGCGTAGCGTCTAGACGTACATCGGTCTGAAAAGAACGGTACCTATGTAGCCATACACTCGGAAGTGCTCTATGCATTTAACAATATCAAATACGTCGAACAGTGTAAAAAAAACTAATCGATTCATTTTTATGGTTTGAGAGGATCTATGAAGTATAAACTAAATGATAAAGTTACAAAATTTTGTTTGGATACATCGAAATAATCGTTTCTAAAACTAACTACACTCTGATCCTGCTATTGAAACGATAATTTTAAGGCTTAAAATTAGCAATTCAATTAGCAAATCTGCTGGTTTAGTTTGAAATATTATATCTCTATTCGCTGTGTATTCTTTAAAGTTAGCTTGTTTCAAAATTCTTGAACACTAAAATAATCTTATAATAATGTTTATTTCTTAAGCTTAAGCTTCGTTTAAATAATTTTCATTTTCTTCTTACGGCCGTTTGCTTCCAAGTGGTATAAGATTTAGTGGGTACACCGTCACTTTGCAGTAATTTAATATTTGCGGGATTCATCTCATAATATTCTCGTACCATTCAGTTTGGGTTTAGTCCCTTGTCAAAAAAGAAATAAAAATCATTTGAAAGTGTTTTTTTTCGTGATTCTTAAGAGGTATATTTTCACCCAACCCACATTCAATAGGTTAATACTGTATTGCGTTCATAAGGACCGAAACATTGTGCCATCCATATCAATTCACCCATTCACCGTCTTTAACATCATCGCCTATAGAAAAATTGAAACCGTAGCACCCTCGAAATATTTAGGTATCATCAATCAAATTTCTACAGCTGCCTTTGCTGCGCAGAATTTACAATCAATTGATGAGTTGGAAGGCACCGATCGTTTCAATGGGTGTCTGATAAAAACATGACATTGCAAAAAAATAACAATTTGAAGGAGGCCAATTTATTAGAAGATACAATATGAAAATGATCCTTTAAAATACAATATGATCCTTTAATTGTTTATTTCCAATCCAAAGCATTTAAAGCTAAAAGTTAAGCATTTTTTTAAGTTAAGCTTGAATACTTTTCGAATCGTTAAAAGTTATCCTTATTTGAGGATCGACTTCACATTTTTCTTACATTTACTTTTACATTTGTACTTTTGTGACCTTTGAAAATACTCGATTTTATGTTTGACTTGTTCATTTTCAATCGTTAAAGTGCTGCACTTAATTATGAATTCGTTTAATCATTACAAAGCAAGGCGTTCATTCGCTTTCAAACACAATCGGCAAACAATATAATAGTTTATGAAAACGTAATGGGTTTTCGATGGATATTAATAGGCTATTGATGATTTAAAAATAATTGTTTTATATATTACTTTGTTTAGTATTATGTCCTTCACAGAAATATCAGAACTATAATTAAACATTCTAGTAAATGGACTGGTGTGAGTGAGAGAGAGAGAGAGAGAGAG
>JXXB01023166.1:0-14913 GCA_000956275.1 Anopheles koliensis | reverse complement strand
GGACGGACGGACGGACGGACGGACGGGCATTAGGATCATTGGTTGCAGAAACACAGAGAAAGAATGAAAAAAGACAGAGGTATAGAATAGTGAAACCGGGAACAAGACAGCGGAGTATAAGATGAATTTTTAGTAAGGATAGTGCGCTTGGTTTATCCGGAAGGGTTTTTGTGGATGTGTGTATTTTTTTTTTTTTGTACGAGTTAAGTAAGGACACACTTTTAATAATGTACTTGTTACGACCATTACGATCGCAGGAGGGTTAGTGACGGAGCGGAGACGGCAAGGTTTGGAAGACGGTGCCCCTGTGACCACAAAGAACAATGATAACATGATGCAAATTTTTCTTCGCAGAAAAACACAAACAAATAGTAAGTCAGACAGGAGAGGTTGTTTACAAACACCCTTTTACTTTAGGATGGACAAGCTAAGGAAAGCTTAGGATATCAAGCAACGGGGAAGACAAGGTTTGGATGAACTTTTAAAAATTGTTCTGTGTGAATTTTCAGTTATCTTGGAAGATATTTTAAAATGTTAAATTAAATGTCGTCTAAATATTCTGAATATTTTAAGATAATTTACACGAACAGTACCTGGTGGTAGTGAACTGAAGGAAACATTGTAGGACGATTTAACATCGCACAGTCAACGAATGTGGAATATGTTCAATAAATAAATACTCTCAACTCATGGTGGTGGCTGATGTTCCGTCCATGTGATTATGGTATTTCGATATTGAAAAATTGTTGATTGACAATTTTTAATTTGGTATATTGCAAAGGATAGCAAATTTTAATTCATCAATAAGTATCTCGACAGCTATAACAGCTTTGTATTATTGGCCATTACCGTCATTACCGCGGCCATGTTGATGATGATGGCAGCAGGTGATAAAAATATAATTGCCGCATACATAACGTATATCGTTTCCACAGCAAAATGACAATTCGAACAATTGGGTTATTAATTATTTGCTACTAACGAACACAGGAATATCAATAATTGGGACGTAGCTCACGCTAAAGTTTAACAGTTGTTTCAGGGGTTTTATTTCCGAATACAAAGAAGTTTTCCTGCTATACTGAATTAAATATTGCAATATAACAATGTGTAAATTTTTGTGTAACCGGTCTTTCATACGACAGGGCCGGCACTATAATCCCATCTAAACCAACAATGGTGGTTAACATTAGTCTCATTAGTCAGGTATGACTGCGTAGGTTACAAGAAGAATTCGTTCAAAAAACCGTACAGTAAACTTTGTGCTGATGTATAGACATATATGCAATTTTTCTTAATATTCGCTGCCAAAAAAGTCAATCTATCTTAATAGTTTATCATTAAACACATAATCACATTAACAGAATCACCACCACCACCATATTTCTGAGGGCCGTTTGTCTGCCCATCGCATGTGTTTTATGAGCGTGTTTTGTAAAACCATGAAAGCGGGGGCACTAGGATCGCATTAGTGTGCTAATATTGATAGTAATGATAATGGCGCTTGGGGGATCGTGATTTTTGTTTGCTGGAAGGAAAATCGTTTTCAGGATTTCTACTGAATCAGGATTTACATGGGCTTTTGGAGGAGGTGGACGGAGGTGTTCTCTCTCGCTTCATAGACTGGAAACGCGTAAGGACTGTTGTTGGGGAGGAGTATCATCACCATGGAGAAGGATCGACAGCGTTTTCATTGCATAAGGGGCCAGTTGGGAAGAAGTGCATAAACAACCCTAACTTCAGCAGCAATGTCGTGCGAAAGGAGTTAGTCCACTGATGGCACCTAACATCTTATAACATTTTACATGGTACGGAGATAACGTATGAACAGAGTTGTTCCAACGTTACTTTGGTTCCGCAGAAATCCAGAGGATAAAACAAGGATGAAGGGTCGTTGATGCTGGGTTAATGATGGATTTATACAAGAGGAGAGCAGGAAATTAAGGCTGAAATACTTTGCTTGTTTAGTGGAATAATACATAGTAAACGAAAAAGTGTGATGAAGATAGTCGTCGTTCGTCATTTTCACATTCGTTAGGGAGACAAGGGTTGTAAATCGAATTTGAAGAATGCACTACGCAACACAAGAGTATTAAACACGGAGCGAAACGAACAGAAAAAAAAACCCTATATAAAATAAATCCGACAGACTGAAGCTCGGCGAATCAGAAGGAGAAGGCTTAACTCATTGCATCGTTAACGAGTGGAATTGTTGCGAAGTAGCTGATAGGAGGCCAGAGATTTTCGTGAGGAACAGTGTTCAACTAAAAACTGCTAATTCTGTCCATAAAATAGGGTATTGTTACAAAACTTAGTGGTGAAAGATTAGGAAATTCAAACGGAGAAGTAGAGCACATAGCATAGTTTAGCACAAAGACACAAAGAGGAGCGCAATGTGAATCACCAATGGAGGTTCCCATTGCCATTGGGTTCCTCCCGGTGTTGTAAAACGGCGAGTCAACAGTCTAAACAGCTGCCAACCAACCGCCCGGAATACGAAACAACCTCGCCGGATATGTCGATCGGTAGTAACGGTAGTAATATTAGATAGAATAGATCTAAGTGTAAAAGTAAAGTGTGCCACCTACCTCATGTTGATCAGATACTGAGCGAGTGCGACTGAGTCTGGGTTGCCGGTAATGGTGATCGTTCGGTCCGTGTTGCCGCTGTCACGCTCCTCACAGTTGGAAATGCGGATCATGGCGCCAGAAATTTGACGTATCTCGGCAATCTTGGTACCTCCTTTACCAATGATGCAGCCTATCAGATCATTTGGCACGGTCATTTCGTGTGATTGCGACTGTACGGGAGCTACGTTGCGGTTGTTGTTGGTTCGCAGTTGAGAACCGGCCAATGCGGCGAGAGCTGCGTGGGGTATATATTGGAGGGCATTAGCTTTAGTATAACAGCGTTTTGGTCCACAGGGTATGGAATGGTGGGGGAGGTAGGGGTAGTATTAGGCGAACGGGTAGTGGAGGCAGCAGTACTATAAACATAGGCTATTCTGGATGCGCTGAACTACTTACCAGTTGGGTTGAGTCCACCCGTATTGGAAGGAATCGCACCAGCCAATCCAAGAGCTGCAAGTCCTGCAAGTGGATTCTTGGCGATTCCCGAAACCTAGAAGAGAAGTTAGAACGACCGAAATACTGTTAATAAATCCTTTTACTAGAGCAAAACATCACATCAGTTCACGGTTGTGTAAAAGTTTACTTCTTTAACACTATTCTGTGCCAAAATGTTACTCCTCGGGGAAAATTAGAACACATGTAGAAACTAGTACTTATATTATTATGAATAAACCAACAACATATTTATTTGCAATCAACCCGATCGACCTCTTCCATGTTCAATCACAAAAACGTAAATAATACTTGTCGGATAATACATAGATAGCTACTATAGTTTGAAATATAATTAATATCCACATACTAACGCACATATAAGAAGATCATTCGTGTGTGAAAACTAAAATGAGGAGGAAAATAGCATACTCAAAAAGCATCAAAATGGATAAGCAAAAAATTCAGGCAAATTTTTTAGCGTCACAGTGCAAGCAAATAGAATATCATGACAAATAATGTACATGCATAACATTGCAGTCGTCGAAAACACCAAACAGATAGCGATGAAGGGTGATGCCTTACATAGCATTATTAGTTCTAAGCATTCGTACATAATCCTATTTCCGTATTTGATAACCTTACATTAACTTAGCCATTCACAGTTTAGAGCATAATTAAATGAAACTTCGATTAAATAAGCACCATAACTATAAGCAATGATAGTAAAAATTAATAATACTCTATAAAAGTACAATGTACAAACAGCAACTACATTACTAAAAAGGACACGATGTACAAAGGAGCATAACGGTGAGTTTACCAACTCGAGGAACTTTACATAATCAAGGTGAACGGTTGAGCGGAGCTTTTCGCGATTTATGCTTTATTTCAGGGGCTTCATAAGGGGCACAAGGAAAAGGTAAAGCTTAGTAGCGGATAGAACGATAGTGATTTTCCAGGGGTTTTTTTGCAGGAGACTACAGCTAATCTAACGCTATTGACTAGAAAAAGAAAGATTACAACTGTCTAGGATACACAAACTGTCTAAGCATTCGCACTCGTCTTGGCGCGGGAAGGAGGGAGTGGCTATACGACGGACACAAGGCACAGGGTTTTCATCAATGACGTTCGCTTCTCCGATTTCATTGCAATACGATAATATATCTACACACATGAAGGAGAGATTAGAGAGGACACATTCGCAAAGCGATGGAATGGTTACTAGAGTATTATTGCTGCCCCGTAGAATAGAGAGGAAGGTTTGTGGAGAGGATTGTTTAACATGTTGTTACTGTAAGCCACCGATGACAGTTAGATACGATAGTTGGAAGACATGAGTTAACACCATAAGTTGGGTTCGTTCCGCTGGACAATGAGGGGAGGACTTCGGTGGTGGTGGTGGCGAGAATGGCGGCATGGTGTTGTAAAGGGGGCAGGGGGCGAGGGCGGGGTTTGGTGTGAGAGGATTTTGCTTGGGGCGGGTAGAGTAAGTTACTGCCAGGCAAAATCAGCACCAATCAAAAACGATTAAACTCACATCAGGTATCGGTTGTAGATGATGTGGAGGTATCGCTCCCTGTAGATGTGTTCCTTTTAGTAATGGATCGGCTAAACCGGAGATGCCCGCATGCAAGCCACCGGTAATGGCTAGTGGATATACTGTGCAGGTCTAAACGAACGATTTATGAGATAGTTATGTAGATAGAGAGATAGATAGAGAAAGAGAGAGAGAGAGAGAGATACAAAAACAGATAGAAAGACATAGTTGTGCGCAGATGTTTGGGTGGAGTATTTTGCTAATGCTTTTTAACGTTTCTTTGTCGTTTCTTGCTCATTCTTGGTGGCTATTATCGCAAAGTTGTAAAAACATAATGTACCGAGGAATAGCGATGATTTCGATCGTTTTCCGTTCCAGGAGGAAAGTTAACACATCCATATGGCATGTACGGTGATTAGCAGTGCGGTAGATCAATAAAAATATAGGAATATGGTAATAACGGGAGGAAAAACAAAAACAAAAACACAAGACAGACGAAATGACACAAAATTTGCACTATGTTACTGAGAGAGAAAATGAAGCATTCAACAAAACGTTAGCCATGGGGATTAGGAACGACGTAAGAATGTTTTCGTGAAACTCCACAGCGATCAATTCGATTTGCAGTTTTGGTTGTTTAGTACGGGGGAACTTCAATGGTAAAAAATCATATCAGCACAACAGAGACACGAGACGTACAGGAAACAAAACACAACAGGACAAAAAGGAACACAGTGATTTATTTTTCAAACTCTCATTTGTCTTTTTCATCGCACGTGTACGGAAGAGCGTAATTTCTTGAGCGATATAAACTATTTGTTACATAGTTGGCAGGTGTAGTATTACCCGTAAGCAGGCGTAGCGGCATTAAGTTCTTAATAAAGGTGACAAATAGCAGCAGACAAATGATAAGGCGACACTAAACGAAAACTTTAGGTACAGTTAGATAATACAGCAAGATTCTAAGAGTAAACCTGCGCACAAGTCGAAACGACACACAGCAGCAGGATGAATTCAGTAAAGTAAAGGGCACGATCGATAACAGAGAGAGAGAATGTGTGTGTGTGTGTTTCCGTTGCAACAGCGAGAATGGGAAGAGATTTCTACACAAACGAACAATAGTAAACCACCCCATTAAGCGCTATACATACCTCCTGTGTCGGTACGGCGTAGTTGCCCTGGATGGTGTACGCCTGGCCGTTAGCCACTATTACCGGGCCATTCACCTGTGGCTTTGGCCGGTACGGAATTGTGGCACCCTTCGGCGGTGACTGGAAGGAAAGAAAATTAGAAGTATGAGTTAGAAACATCCATTCTACTGCACTGTCCCTGCTTTTCACCACTGTCCCATCGTATCTTCACCACCACCTCGCCGGGAGTATTGGAAGGAAATTAGATGAATAGCATTCCGATTGAGTTTTCTCCGAATGACGCTGCAGACCACATTCATTAGAGGCTCAACAAATCGAACCTTGCTGAATGATGCATTCCCATTGTTTGATTCCATTCAATAACATTACAACATCCACATACCACGGCACGAACGTAAGCTGGACGGACTGCCGTTGCGACTGCATTGATTGCATCCTCAAAACCAACACTTATTTTCAACACTCTTCTTTAAATTATATTTAAAAAAAACTTCTCGAAACATGAATCTTCTTACCGTCGGTTTGATTATTTTTATGTAATGAATAATCGAAACCAAGATTTACAAACCAAAAGCAGAACGAAACACGACATCTGACGTCAATTAACGTAAAAACGACATCGGTACTAAATACACTTATCCAGCTATTAACACGACTAGAGTGCCATCAACCAAGCGTTAATGATCGCGTCTGTGAATGCCGGAGAAATATGATATCAAAAATCACGATAAATCTGCGTGCCTTCACACGCATCCCTTCATCCTTGGGAGGGAAAGGTATTGTTGTAATAATCATTTCTTGCACTCAAGCACAACTGCACACACCGGCAGTCGCACACACGCACACCGGGTGCCGGCTGAGCACGTAAAATTTTGTGATTAATTATTCGCCGGTTTCATTAGGCTCATATAGAAGGTAGCGGAAGGTACGCTGCTATGTTTTTCTGCTTGGACCGGTCGCTCGCTCGTAAAACGAGTCCTGGCTGTGATTTTTGCTCCCATTAATTAATGTCGTTTTTCACCTTCCATACGAAATTATGGTACGCTGCCGGTGTTGGCGATCAAAAAATGGGCCACCGTATGCTTATTTGGGTTATATCGCAGCTGTATTTCGGATATATCGTAGTCACACCCTTCGAATGCTGCTGCTATGTGCACATTGCGTCAGAGAGGTCAAAATGTTCTTTCTAACTTTGACCTACGGCAGTTCCACTAGACTCAGAGGAGTAACAGTGCATCAGTAGTATGGCTGGGATGTAAATACTATCCGCTGGAGAGGACGCTACCGCCGTACAAAAGGTGCTACTAGCTAAACGAACAACGACAACGGAGTTCAACGAAAGAGCGAAGCAGGCTGTTGCACACCGAATGTTGCACATAGAATTTAATTATGACGTTTTTTTTATTACAATCCGAAATGGCTGACGACTGTGGACAAAAGAAAAAGGTAGCAACAACCGAGCTTGGCGGGGGTCGGTTTGACCTGGCTGTAACAGCTGCAAACCACATTAAAGGGACACACTCACACACATACATAACACCCTTTTTCGGCATGCGGTGGTTTCGCGCAGCACGGGAAAATGTGGTCAAAAGCTTTCTAATCTGTAAATTGAAATATTTCACTGTTTTCCCAAAATTCCCTCACAATAGCCAACCCACAGCGCAAAGCGCCCCTTTTCCTTATCCCATCACCATAAAGGCGATTTGAGGACAACGCGGTACATGAGGTGATGGAGGTAAAATATCCGGTTGGTTGGTTTACTAATAAGAACGCTCCATAAAAATATGTATGCCATTCCATTTTCCCACGGCTGTGTGTGCGTGATGTTTTTTGTGGTGGCAGCAAGGCGACACCTGTAACATATGAATAATTAGCGAAGTGTGTGGTTTACCAGGTGATACTGAAATGCGTATGAAGCCATTTATTATAATTATAAAAAAACTCAAAGCCACCTCAATTGGGGATTGAATAATATTAGCGGGTGGTATTATTGGTTCAGGTCGTGGTGTAATGTATGATCTGTCAAACTACATGTTTTGGAGATTTTAGATATTGTCTAGGGAGGGATTGAGTTCGGGATGAAAATGTCGCATACAAATTCATGTTTCACCACTCTGATCCCAATCAAATAGGATATTAGAGACGCAAAGGGCTTATTGTGTTCAAGCCTATATAATTTTCTGAACAAAATTTGTGCTCAATTTAGATATACAACTTTTTTTTAAAAATGATCACTCAAACAAAGAAGACAGCATTGAAACCAATATCTAATACTACGTAGCAGACCAATATTAAACATACCATTCAACAACACTTCATCAGGAATAGAAAAAGCGTTTCAGTTTGGCACACATTAACAGGTGCTTGGGGATTACTTTCGCATTAAAACTAATCATTGCTATCAGCAGCAGTTCAGGAACCGAATTCTTTTTAAAAAATCCCTAAATCCCATTTGCTATTATAACTTCATAATCAGCTAGTGGCAGCGAAATGGTATAATTAACCAGGCTTCTTTTCCGTCTGCACATTACTTCTAATTGTCAGGTGAGCAGAGACGGAAGAAAACCACCACCCGGTTGTGCTCTTCTCTCCTCTTCCCTCTATACGCCAACAAAATTCGAGCAGGAAACTTATCACAGCTTCAATGGCGGATGTGAGTATGAGTAGCGCCGTTTCTACACTTTTATCAGACGCTCCCCACACCAAAACAACCTTATACAAGGTTCGATCCACGCAGGCATCCGTCGCGAGCGGAAGAAAATAACAATTAGTTTTTAAAGGGAAAAGGGGATCGGTTTTGACTCTAAGGTATAAAACTAAAAAAAAAATGAACGCGCATTGTTGTCCCGTTGCCAGCCATCGTCGTGGCGAATCCATCGTTACATTATTAATTATCTGCCACGGGCACGACGGCAAGCGAGGAAAAGCGAGAGCGCTATTCTGCTTACACGCAAAAGATCATTGAGAAAGTTTTCCTACCAAGCGCGATTTGCTGGATGATGTGGCAAAAGTGTTTGTGTGGCAGCAAACGGTAGTCGTAACCCAGAATCATCCCAGCGAAACTCCGAATAATCGTACCGCACCATTCGAAATTACTTCATTAAATAAATTGCGAGTTAACACTAAGCGGATTATTTCTTTCCCATTCGCTCGCAAATATGGATCTCGCTTTGCACTCTACTCTGTCGCTCTCGCTCTCTCTCTCTTTTTCCTTGAACCGCATACATCTATTCAGAAACACTTCTTTGGCAAGAAAATCTTTGCCGCCTGAAGCATTCTGTCAAAATAACGAAGAAAACATAGTAAATTGGTAGTGGTTTTGGTCCGGGACGGTGACGGAAGGCGCACGGCACGGCACAACGGAGACGCCCGTCTATCCAGGAAATTTTAAATGAATCCACGTGGAAGAAAACAGACGAACGGGAGAAGCGGGAAGGTGCACGCGGCAAGTGTTTGGCTAAAAGCGACCGACTGATAAGCTGGTGGATGTGCGCGGGAAAAACCACTCACAAAAATATTGCTGCTTGCTGGGGGCCATAAAACAGCATAAGCGAAAAGACTATCCATGAGCAATAATTTCTATAAAATTCCCAGTTCATTTTTTGACCACTTACTTCGTCGTCCTGGTTTCAATCGCTTCCCAATTTCGTTCGACTTGTCAAAAATGTTCTCCTTTTGAGCTACGGTTCTGCCAAACCGAACCACCGAAGCTGTCGCTTGCTCAGGGGGACGAACGAGCGGTGCGGTGCCTCACAATGAAATGACATTTCAAGAGAAGCCCACCACATTTCGACGGTAAAGTTCGCAGCGAGCAAACTGTATAGTCATTTATATTATCATCCAAACGAAACGAAAAGATTACACCACCGTCGAGTGACAGCAGAAAACGGGCACAAGTACAGTAAACGGATTTGCGATTTTCGGTTTTTTTTTGCAATGAATTGCACAGATTTTTTTTAAACAGCTCTTCGCATTCGATTGAAATTGCCGTACATTCATTTTACTTTAAAAAGTATACAAAATTGCTTAATAAAACCTGAATGTTCAATCTTTTCTATTCGAACATAATTTGTGTTAAGTGATTTAATTACGACCGTTTTCATCCCGACATTTAACGTACAACGGAACCAATGTTACAGCAGTTTATTTTCGGGTTAGATTGCGTTTTGTAGCGAAATTACGTTCACGTGTAAAGCGGAAGTCGGCCGGTTTGTCAAAAGCGTTGCATATTGTGTGCTTTAAAATTTAAACGCAACCCATTTGCAATCGTAGCGTGAAAATGTGTCCCGAATAATGGGTTGTGATTACGAACTATTCCGAGCTACGCACTGCACTGGCCGTGTTCTTGCAGAATAGTACCATGGGGGAGATTAATCATCGTGAAAGCAGCTCGTTGCATTGAAGCACAACGGGATGAGGTAGGGGGAGGGGGAGATGGGGGAAGTGCACGGCCTTTGCAACGAAAATTTATTGTTACCGGTCAGGACGAACATGTGCGAGAACACTCGCGGTGGGACTATCAAGATGAACGGGCCGACATTTGGATTCGGCAGCGCAAAAGATCACATACCATTTGTCAGGTTCGTGAATGTCGCGGCAGACAACGTACGGATGCGAGCGCAATGGCAATGGGATGCGGGAGAAGCAATTAGAATTTCTACATTGGCAACGGCACCAAAATACTAGAGGTACGCTAAATGCATAGCACATGAAAAATTAGTCGGAAAACGACCGTTTTTATGATATACAACGTTGAAATTTAGTTATTTAGTGAAAATAAAGTCGACATTTTAACAGTTTCTTTAAAATTATGAATGCTTACTTCCAGCATAACGCAGCATATGTGATAGATGCACTGCGTAATGGCTTCGGCCGAACCGCTCAGCGTAACGGCGCGTTCCGTGGAGCTTGGCAACATTTCGCTTGCAACTTGTATCGAGCAGCTGGTGATTTCTCGAATTTCTTTTATTTTCGAGCCACCCTTTCCTGCGAAGAAAAATGACGGAAAAGATGTCAGTATATTACTCAGCAAAAGCATAAGCGATTAATCGATCTTACCAATCAGAGAGCCACACTGACTAGCTGGTACAATCAAACGAATTGGAATTTGTGGTTTACCCTGTGCATTTGTATTGTCTTGAAACTGTGAACACCACTGCAAAGAGAAGACGTAAAAAAATATGAAACATTATTTCATCGTGTGAAAATTTTCACCACGAATGGTAATTAAAACGCTCTCCAATAAAAGTAAACGTACCTCTTCGAACTTCTTCGTGATTAGTGTAAAGGCTTTGTAGATCGCACTTCTGGAACCGGAGACCGTCACGATTCGTTCCGGGCACGAGCAGTCTGATATGTTGATTTTTGCGCCGGACTGTCGGAGAAGAGGGAGAGAAGTAAGGAGAATAATATGATAAAAAATTAGAAAACTTTATTTAATTATGAGCGGCCTAAAGTGCCCCAGGCATTACACGGGGTGGTGTCGACGGCGTTGACCCAACCTCTCATCAAAGAACGACCCGAAAGCGCTGCGAGCATTTTTTGCCACGGAAACGAGCGGAAAAAAGCGAGAGTGGCACACCATTTCTCTCGTGCCTGTGCTTGCCCCAACCAAGGATGGAAGAGAAACAAACTCTAAACAAATTTCGCAACGACAAAACTTTATGATTTGGCGATTTGTAGAGTGAGGAACAGGAAGGAACCGGGTCAACTGAAAAAGACAATGTATAGCAGTCTCCCGGAGCGGGGTGGGTGGACTCGGTGAGGGAAAAAAAAGTAAAATCTATGCCAAACAAGCTTCTCGAAACAGAAAAAGAAACAAGTGAAAAGGAATATCGGAAGCGTCCCTGTCGTCTGGGGCCAGAGGTCGAAAATATCCCGACAGCAAATCACATGCCCGAGCGTAAAAAGGCCAAAAGTTTTCTCGTTTCCACCCGCGAGGCTGCTGGCGGTTGGCAGTGTGCCGCTCGTTTGCTAGGGCCAGCTTCCTCCACATGGTGAACACTCCACATCCACCAGCCTACCGGAAGCGGACGCGGATGTTTATATTCCGGTAAAAAGTTCATGGCCAGCAGGAGGGGCGCGGCTGCTTGCTGGGTGGTATTGCCCCGGCTCGGCATCTTTTGCAGTTTCGTTCGTTTATATCGTGTTTGTACGCACTGTTGGAGCATAATTTTTAAAAGATTTCCGCTTTAATTCAAACGTCAGCTGCTAAGGCGTTGAAACGATTGTCTGCTTGTTTGCGGCTTGTTTAATGATGATGCTAAGTAGATGAAATGTTGATGTCTATAACGACGAGCGACTGCTTTTCCAAGCGAAATGAACTACGGTTCACTTTTAAAGCTATTTTTCAACGGATATTGCATTGTTCAGGCAGCTTATATTCCTTTAAAAGCTGTACAATGAAACAGAAAAACAGAGTTTCTGTTTATGTATCATAAACTGTGGCGAATCCAGTCTCAACAGTCGTCGATTTGATCAATTGAATTGCATTCTGTGTAAGAAGCACTTGTAAATATCTATACCGCGAAGCAAACGACGGGAAAATGTTACACAAATAAACGATACTACAAAAGAACGTCATTTTCGTGACAGACAATCTCTAAATTAAAGCAGACGTTTCACTTGAGACCGGTACAAGTTCAGGACTTCGTTAACTTCGTTAGCGAAAGGATGTGGAAGGTTACCATCAACCATCGGGAACAAACAGGATGTTTGCATACGCGCGCCCCAGCGTGTGTGTTGGTTTTGAATGAGATTTTTAATAATATTTTCCTTCTGTACTACAGCAAAGCAGGGTTCACGGCAGAGGGAACTATGAAACCGCGCATCGATGCACGCGGATACGCGCCGGCACGGAGGGTGGTGGAGCGAAAGGCGGAGTACGGAGAAAAGCCTGGAATTTCGATAATGGGATTATTTCATTCCCCCCTTTCCCGATGGAAAACCAATCCTGGGTCTCGCCGCTGGTACTCCGTTTGCTCGTAGAATGAATCCATATTAGCGTTCTTCCGAAACCCGCAGGTGTAACGGTAAACCGAGGCGGAAATAGATATGCTTCTTTCGACGCTTTTCCTTCATTCGGTCGACGATGGGAGAGAGTATTAATACATATCGCATTCCGTTGACTATATCTTTTGTGTAGTTCGGTTGGAGTTCTTAGTGCTCGTGTTTTTTCTCTCTTATTTTCTCATACTATATGGCTATACCGCTTTTCTCGCTCTGGATCCTACACGCTTCCTACGCCGGAATCATTGCTCCCGTTCTGTATCGATCGAATAAAAGTCCCCAAACAAATACGATAGTTGCAAATGAGCTTAACTATAGCTTTTTTTTGCAACTTCCAAAAGATAGCAACTCACAATGCTCGCACGTTTTCAACCAGGCATTGTGGAACTCCGGGATCGTACTATACAATAGTCATTGTTTGCGGGAAGAACCGCAGATATCGAAATAAGTAATGATACTAGTTAACGATTGCTGACAACGGAAACAAACTATGAAGTCACTAATTAGCAACACCAAAATACTTCGTCCTCAATTGATTTTTTATGCTCTCTTTTCTAAGGAAACAAAGAGGTGGTTATTATTTTAACCAAGTTTTTCTACTCAATTTCTGGTACGCAGCTAGGTACGTTTGTGGCAGATAAAAAATGCTTTGCTTTAAAATATCGCTTTTCAATTTCAATGAAACGTTACTCACTGTTGTAACAAAAACAGGATTCGCGATTGAACAGAGCAACATAAAACTTACAATTGTCGAAACGTGACATATGGTGTTCCACTCGATTATTGGAATATCGTCGTTTGGACCCGAAAGTACCCATCCGTGCGGTGTACGCGTAAGGAGATTTACTTCACACAACTCTGCACTCTGCACGTTATTGTTCAATCCAAGCTTCGATAACAGGATGTTTCAAATCCTTTCTTCCATGTACTCTGTGCAGGAAGAGAAAAAACCCACAAACCCTAACAACGACCAACGGGGAAAGCGAACGTAGTAGAATGAAATGATAACAGAACATAAACCAAAGTAAATCATTCGACGCGGGACGAACAATCGCATCAATGCAGTAGTGTATAATGCCTGGCGTGACGACGGAAAGAACAATCAAATTGCTTTTTGGTTTCCAGCAAGTACTTACCTCTTCCCTGAACCGCTTGACGATCTCTCCCTTTTTTCCGATAATGCTTCCGACTTCCTGCGTGGAGAAAGAAAAAAAAACGTAGATAGGAATGAAAAGAAAATATCAATTTAAGGATAACTCCATGTGACGCGCGTGCTTGACTGATAAATGATTTAAGCGAATCGTTTTTGGACTTCACAGATGTGTTCTGGAGCACGATCACTCCACAACTCCACACCACTTCCGTCCGGATAGCAACAATATAGCAAAAGGTTACAGAAGAACATGATCGCAAGTTTATTACCACCTAAATTGCTCTTCCCTTAATATGGGACGGGCGTGTGCGTGTGTGTACACATTGGTGGGATGTACTCTTGAAGGGATAATTATGATCGAATGAGCTAGGCGTAGTCAACCAGGGACTCCACTGGAGGGTAAGGTACCGTCGTTTTGGTGGAGTGATATTAGCGGCAACAACTTAATTACCCACATGTTGCATATGGCGCCATGCATGATTAATTATCCTTATACTCTGCACCTTCCGCCTGGGCCGCCAGGAGACACTTTACTACCGCGCTGCTGGTAGCAGGTTCAAATACTCGATCTGTTATTAACGGAGGGACAGTACAGAGAGCGCGCGTACGTGATTTAAAATATTTTCCATTGCGTCGGTACATCCGATCCGTTTTTTCCCAAAGTCTCACCGACGAAGGTGGTACAACACGGTTAATGAAATAAATACGTAATACCTCGCCGCACAGGTCAAAATGGCATGGCAGTAAATCATTTGCAATATGCCACCACACTTTTCATGCTATCGCAATTCAAAATTTCACCACAAGATGATAAATCATGAAGTAATTAACATTTAATACGATTAACTGCTGTTGCACACACACACACATTTGCAACATCTGAAAACTAACGGATTTATTATTTCAATCAGCCAGTTTTTGAATAAATCAAATTAAATGTATGTGTATCTTTTTTGTTGATCGTACTATTAAGATACTTTTTTAATTTTCTCTTTAACA
>JXXB01023146.1:0-10789 GCA_000956275.1 Anopheles koliensis | reverse complement strand
GTCTCTTTATTGCCGACCGTGTTCGCCTAAATGCGTGTATGTTTTCATTGACATAAAAAGATGCCGACCGGGCGTGCTGCGACTTCGTTTGCCCGGCTTGCTGATTACGCCCCGGGGTCGGGCTAACCTTTCGCGGTGAACTTTACGACCGTTTGGGGTGTGGGATGATAAGCGATCTGCCCGAGACGCGGAATTAGGACGATCGTTTTTCGATCGTCGCTCCAGCGACGGATGAGTTCCCGATGCTTGATGATCGCGTCTAAATGTGTGGGAAGACTCGACACGAGGCGAGCTGAGCGGCGCTATCTACCAGGAACTAATCATATGCATTAAACGTTCCCCAACACCCAATCGACACCAATTATGCTGCGCATATCTCGTGTCTGGATCGCCAACGCCAGTAAACAGGATCAATTTGTGGTCCCCAACTCCCAATCGCCCAACGTTCCTTCCCAACCCGAGCACGCTTCGGGCTCGGTGCGATAGAAATCTAAACCCATTACACCCACGAACTCATTTGCTTACGCTAATAACGAATGCACCAGCTGCTGCTGCATGCTCGATGCACAACGAGTGCAACCATTATTGCAGCGACGACACACGCATATTGTCGACCCGACTGCTGCTCCAGTTTATTTTCGAACCATGACGTTATGCTTCCTTCCGAAAACTTTGCATCCGCTTGCTGCCTCCTCCTCCCGATGCTGCCAGAAATGTGCACAACCGCACACACACACACAGCAAGACGCAGCAAGATTTGCGATGCTACCCGCTGCAACATCAGCTCCGTATCGCACGCGAAACGTTTCGATTATTTGCAGCTGCACACGACGGCGCGTGACTGTTGCCGACGCCAACGCCTGGCTCGATATATTATGCTAAGCATTCCACCGTTTGGGATGGTTTGGGTTGGATGCTGCGTTCAGTAAACTAGGATTGTTATGACATTTGTCACTGCGTGACAGATTTACTTGCTCTAGTGGTTGTTGTTGGGTGCGCTTGTCAGTTAACACACACTCTATTTGTTTGTTTGCTGATAAGAGTCTCATCCTGGTGTTTCTATTTTAGATCAAGGGCTCCTTCATCCGTACCGCTCCGTATTACGTCCGTTTCCATTACAGCCATTACAGTGCCCGATCACCGAAACAAACCGAACACGCCTTAAGGTGTCAGGTTGCAGCGTTCGTAAATTCATTACGGCGGAAACCGCGCCTGGGGCATGTGCTTTGGGGAAGATTTGATTTGGGCCTCGTGCGCCGGAGCAATACTAAGTCATTACCCCGGGGTTTCACTCCTTCCGCGGGCAGCCTTCTGGAGGGCCGGGAATGATGTTACGACCTGCGAACGGCGGTATGGTTCCGTTTCGAGCCCGTTAATGTGGAATAAATGAGTTGTTAAGAATCGAATGTAAACATCGCTGCAGTTTTCCAACGTCCACGTTTCAAACATGGCACCCCAAAGATGGGATCGGATTGGATCGAACCTCCGTGCCTCCGTATAAGGGAAGCAAACGGGTGTGGATCAGCTGTAGCAGAAGACGATCACTTTCGGGCCCATTCGTTTCGGCCGTGCGTAGGAAGACTCGCTCGAGATGAAACTCAATTCGTTCAACAATGTCCAAAAGTCCAAAACATTGCTCCGCAGACCGGTGCCAACAAAGACGGAGTAGTCTCAAGTTGTGAGATAATTATTCAAACGGTTCTAAACGGTAGCCACTTCCATCTATCTTATCCTGCTCGACAGGCGCGATGTTGCGTGAGGTGCTCGAACGAGCAACCCAATTGGCTCGAGAGCAAAACTTCACACCTCCTCGGCCTCTCACACCATCGCTGGTCTCGACCTCACCGGCAGCGGTTTGCACATTCGCCTTTGATCGGGGTTGCACTTCAAACATGCATTCTCCAGATTGCTCCCGTTTGAACTCGCTCACTCGCTCACGAAAACCCGCGCTGCACAAAAGAAAACGCTATTTTTAGCATCAAAGACTCCGGACTCCGGACGGCTTCCCGCGATCGCCAGATGATTGATCGTACGCGTTTTTCCGCGATCAGAAGTGATCGAAATTAGGCAATCCGCAGCCGACAGCCGATGGCATTCCGGGTGATAATACCATTAGGGTGCGACATTTAGAAATGCCGAACAGCTCGTCACGCGTGCGTTTGGTGCTCGTGTGGTGTGGCGAGAGATATTTATTGGGCAATGCATCGTACCAGCTGCTGCTCGATGTTTGTGAACGAGCGAACAACACAGGTTCTTTTGGATTGTTGTTGTCTGTAAACAAAAAAAAACCGTCCCGATGTTTGTCTCGCCAATAGGGCGTTCCTTTTGGAAGCGCCTTCTATACTCTGCACTGGCAATGGGTTGGGTACGTCAGAGACTCGTGCGAAAATCGCACCAAACAAGGGAACTGGTCCAATTTTATGCACCCTTCGTATGGAGATCCATATAAGGGGCCGCGTGCGCGATCGGATTTGTTCCAGCGAGTCCGCAGTTGTTGGTTAGATGTAATGAAAAGTGAGAATTTATATGCAAATACGTCCCATCGTGGACGCTTTGGACGATTGCAGAACGATAATCACCTGTTCCCCGCGATGGTATTTTCTGTTCTTTACGATCATATCTGCCCGGAGTCCGTGTTTACAACTGCGGATTCTGTGCGCCTCGAAATGTCGAACCGCTCGCGCTCATCTTTACGTCAATACCACCAGATCTGACATCTCCAACAAAACCCAACACCCCATCCGGGATCGTTCCCGCGGGAACATCGAGCAGTGCTTGTCACCCGCACACGCCATGGTGCACCAATGTAGGTGCAATAAAATATTCCAAATTTCCATCCCACGTGGCACAACGGAAGGGGAGGAGGTTCAAAAATAGCTTTCCACAGCCGCTTGCATGGCGTCTTCGTTCGGCTCGGTACGGCTGGTACTCGGCTCCAGGCCGGGCGTTGGTCGTTGTTTTGTTTTCCCGCTAGGGCCCGGACGACGTGGACGGGGAAAACTCATGCTTTCGAAATTCTTTTCATCTGGCTTTGGTCTTGCGTCGCGACGCTCGTATCGTGCCCGGAATCCATTCATGACTCACGCCGCCGGAAAGCGAGCGCGAAAGTAAGATCGTTCCGTTTGTGCAGGTTTTGTTGTTTTTGCACGCTCTTGCAGCCGTGGTAAGGATTCGGATGTTGTTGTCTATCAAAACGCAGACAGTCGCGGGCGTTGCGCAATCGAAAGACGGCAATCGGTTTGAAATCCGGACGCTCCGGACGATCGTCGTTTGTGTTTCCTCCGCGTCTGGGAGGTGGAAGTTTTGTTGATAGGAGATTTAATTATCGTTAGCATCCCCATTTCCGGGGCGAATCTCCAGCCTTGCAAACCGGTCCAAACAGCCGGCGAGCAGATGTTCGCACGGATTGACTCGAAGTGTTCGCTTGCAGAACAGAAATGCTTCCAGCGTAGGAGCAGCCCGCGTTGGACCACGCGTTGGCCCATTTCGCCATGGCGAGTGTAAGATATCGGAGTAGAAAGTGACCGACCCGCACCCGATTCCAGCCAGACCAACAAAACCCACGGGGAAACCAGCAGCAGATGCCACCAGCAGCCGTCCGGTGCAACGTGCGCGTTCGCTCGCTGCACAACACACACCCGTTTTGTTTACGGCGAAGGAATTTATTTTCAGACTCTTTCCTAGTTCTTTCTATTTTTACCACTCCAATCGTGGAGTCCCGGGTCGTGGTCCCTTCCCGAGTTGGTAATTGTTGCCCGATCGGGCGTTGCCTAGAATCTTCCACCGGGCGGTTAGAGTTTCTTTCCGGAGCGCTTGATGGACAATCGGGACTTCGATTAATCCACCGTTTGCGTTCGTGTTGAGTTGCGGACATTCATTCCAAGCTGTTATCTGGCTGCTAACTGGCTGCACTAAAAGTTTTATGTGCAGTAGATCATGGCATTTCATTACCCCTACCGGGGATGATCGTGTTAAATCATCTCCACACGAAGTTTTCCTCTGTCCTCCTTGAAGGGACACAGAGTGCGTTCCGGAGCTCTTTCGCAACAAGTTGCACAACATGTGCGGTATGATCTTTCTTTCGTGGAACCGCTCTCCCGCTCTGACAGGGATCAACATCGTCTCGAGCAACGCACTAATTGGGGTTTCAGTACGATCGTTCCGCGTCTGCCAGCCACCCAGCAAAAGAAGACCTTGCACGTTTGGACCTAGTTTTGCTTTGGCGTCGGGCATCCCTTCGCGGTGGTGGAGAAGGTCACGCCCATAATGCGGCTTTGCGGCGCCGACGCCAGCCTCCATGCCATTCTGGAGCGGCGACGAAGATATCTCCGACTCGGCTCTTATGCAAAGCGCCAGCGTCACCCATTCGGAAGTCGTTTCAGCCCCGCTTGCCGTATGGTTGAAAATTGCCTCGCCAAGAGTTTCGGCTCATAAATCACAAACCGTGGAGCGGTGTTGCGATGCGCCGCCGCTGCACTTTGTTGCATCCATATCCGCCGCTTTTCTGGGTCTATGTCACAGGGCCCGTGCGACTGACATCATCCACCACCACGGCTCGTTTCGCATCGAAACGTAGATTTATGTACATACCGGGACATATGCCGGCCGGCCGGTCTACTCCTACATAACCCACGGCCGGCTGACCTAATCGGTGTGAGTGCGGTTCAGTGGGCAATGAAAGTTTTCGCGACGTGCTGTTCTGCATGCTATGGCGGCCGAGATTGCGTGACGGGCGCCCCAAAAGCTAACCCCACTTTTAGCTCCACCGGACGACCGGTCCGGTTCGGCGTTGGCGTCGGCAAATTTTCGATCGCAAAAACCGATTTACGATCCGACCGGCCGGGATAGAGGTGGGTCGGTGGGTTTTTCGTTCGCGCTTCTTTTTTCTCTTCGGTTTGAAAGCGAAAACCACCTCGCTCCAACCAATCGTCGCCTTATTGGGGATGGTTTAATAAAGAGGAATAATCTATGAACAGATCACAGGCCGGACAAATTGGAAGTGTTAAATGGTTTACTGCAAGCGCTGAGATCAGCGTTTCTTAACTAACTTCATATGTATCTGCACGGGCTCGTTTGCGAATTATAACCTTACTTAAAGCCGAACTTCATGCACGGTTCGCTTGAACTTGGTAACTCTCATCAATTTCTTGCGAACACAAAGTTTAATACAATGTCGAAAGGTTGTAACTCCTTGGACATGGACATGTTTCCTCGTTTTGTGCGCAGTTGGACATCTAATATTTGTTTTGATCTGTCCGGCTGTTCCCGCGCAACAACAACCGAAACGTGCCCGCAAAGCAAAACATCGTTGACCAAATCTGCCCCGCTGGCGCTATCGAATCCGACGCTGGACAGATTGACCGGTTTTTTGCTTGTTGTTCATCCGTGCCGAAACAAAAACCCACCGGCCATCGGAACTGTGCCGGCACCTACGTTTCTGTCGATCATTTCAAACTTCTAAACTTCCAAAGTAAACAGTGGAAGGAGGATCAAGCCAAAACCAAGAAAGGGGAGAGAATTTTGAAAAAAAATCTAACTTCTGAACTTTCCCAAACCACAAACACTACCAGTGGTCCGCATCGAATAAACATCGATCATTTTCGGTAGCTCCCAGGTCCAGTAGTTTGATGGTTAAGTACACATCCCGAGGCGATTGAGCAGAAACTTCGTCATAAGACAGGAGCGTAGTGGTAGCGGAGTTGCATAAATCACCCCGAACACTATGCCTTAATGCGTTCCATTCCATGCGGGGAGGTTTTCGACCACCCACGGTGCGGGAGAACGATCCCAGAACACATCTCCACCGAAAGGGCCGATCTCTCTGGAACGTTTCATTTAACGCATGCCCCACGGCCCCGGGTTTTACGGAGCCGGGTGACCACAACCGCATCCAAGCGATCGAGCATATGTTCCACCGCGCTTGCAAAGCAGCGGAAGGTATTCGCCAAGAATGTTGATGCAATCTGCAGATGACACCATCACGCGCGGGCTATTCAATCATCCCGAGATGACATAATTACCCCCGGAGATGAGATCAGCGACAACGGGGACGTTTTGGGCTGGCGACAGGCGGACTACTTTGTACGGACGGATCAGCGACTAGGTCGGACATTTCAAGCGACCGCAGTTGGACGTGATAAGAAAACGGCGATCACTCATGTACACGTTTAATTGTTTAATTTGCGTGTAATTGCGCCCGGTGTACATCAAAGCAGGGACCAACCGTCCCCGGGCCGGACGTTAGGCGACATTTTGGATTCGCCATTGGCAAGATAACTAGCTCAACCAACTAGCACACGCTAGGTACATCCTTACTGCGTGTGCGGGTGTCCTCATTTGGTTGGGGAAATCGTAAAATAAATCAAGTCGGTTACATTCGGAAGCAGAAACTTTATAGTCTTCAACGAACATCCACGAACAAAGCGCTCCCTGTCTCTCCTCTAGCGATGTAATGCTGCTGCTGCTCGGTTCTGGTTTCTTGCTACTGTCCATGATCCATGAAGTCATCTAATTTCGTAGAAGAAGCAAAAACTACCGCTTAAACAACCGCACCATCACCGGGATATGGCGCTTGGGTGCTGATTTATTGCGCTGTCCATAAATTATCGCTACCGCTTCGGAAGTGGTGGTGGTTTTCAATCTGCACATCAGTTGCGGTGTACCTTCAACAGCTCACCCACGGATCAGATTGTAAACAATCTCGCCCGGGTGCTGCAGCCGAAAAAAGACATCCCCTTTACGGGAAAGGCTGCTGCCTTCATTTGCCAATCAATTTGCCTGCGGGGTCGGGTCGTTTGGGTTGGGGAGTTGGATGAGGGAGTCGAAACAGATGGAACGGCCACGTGTGTGATGAAGCTATCAACGCTGATGTGGAGCTGCGTGATAGCCTATTTCCATCACCCGAGAACTGACACGTGTCCCAGGCCCGTACAACTCCACTGCTTCTGCTCAGCGGTGGAGAACCTTGGGCTCATATCCTGCCCACTGGATTCGTTATCAAAAGCGTGTTACAATTTAACCAAAAACCCCGATCTCGAGCCGTTCTAAAACCGTCGCTGAGCAGGCCCGCCTTAGCCTATCGGGGCCTGGGAACGCGACGACTAATTCCATTTCCAAGCCATGTGGCACCCCCAACGACCACGACTGGAATCACGTTTTGTGGAGCGGAAGTGATTCGCGCCACGGCCAGGAAGTGGCGATACGCACTCCTATCGGGACAGAGCGAGATCCGTTGGTGGCTGCCCAGATCTAGGAGCTGTCTCTGCCCTCTTTTCCGCACCACAACACACATCCCAGCCGGGCGCTGTGATAAGTGTGAAGTAGTTGCAAAAACGCAAAACAACAAAAAAATGTAAAACCTCCCTTTGACTCTTGCGCAATGCGTCACGCCACTCCCACGCGATCGAGAACATCCCGTCCGGCTCGGTCCTGGCAACAAGTCGAAGTCTGAAGTCGAAATCGTACAATGACCGCAGTGACAAACCAAATCAAACAGCCCATACGCTGGATCTAATCTGCGTATCCGTCATCCGCCCGTATGGGTTTTCGCGTGTGTTTGGCTCTTGCGACTATGCGACTTTGCGAGGACCGAAATAGCACGCCGGTCCTGCCCACAATACCGCGTACGGTTCACCGCAACAACCGAAGCCATTCATAAGCGGCTTGGATATCATTAATGAGACGACTTTCATTCATCTGGTCGCCTCGCGAAACACTCGCTTGCTTTTTTTCTTTTTATTTAAAATACTTATCGCATCTCGCCCGGACGGATGTGTGTCTGGAGCGTAGTGCTTTGGAAGCACTTTTGTTTTTCTTACCCCGTGGCTTTCCTCCGTGTGGTCAACCGCGCGGAGTTCGGTTCGAATCGTACGATGGACGATATGTTTTTGCGCACCGATGCTCCGATTCTTTTGATGTGTCGGGTGCTGTTTATCTTACGATCCGGGCGATCTGGGCGATCTGGGCGATCCGGGCGATGGTTCTTGTCTGGCGTGTGCAGCCCAACACGCTGTACTGCTGGAGGAATTATTTGTACTAGACATTCCAGCGCGAACTTGATTGATCACCGAGGAGGGAGGGGAAGTTTGGACTGCAGTTTTTCAGGTTAACCCGGGAGCTATGAGGGCAAAAAGTTCGCATAATTGTACACCGTTCCGGTTACGATGCTGTTTATAAGTAGGAAATGAAAAATAAACGATGTTCCTGAGAGCTTCTTTTCTGTTCTCGTTTAAATATTTATTGCAAAAAGGATTGCACTTGTCTTTCTACGTATTTCGCAGCTTATAAGATATAACTTATGGTTTGATATTCCGTTTACATTTATTAGAACTCCCTGGTGGAAATAAAATTGGAATTTAAATTTGAATTTTACTTCGTACTTTAAATTGATCGAAGAACACCAATTGGGCCACATGCCGCCGGTGCTAATGGGCAGTTCCATCAGCGGAAAGCAATGTTAATGAACTTACCGCGATGCAACAGGAAACCTGCAAACGTGGGACATTCCTACCCGCGGCTTGGTGCTTGGTTCCCGAACCGCGATCGATCGTTCACACACTCGGCTTCCCAAACCGCACTCGATACCATTCCCTTCATGCGAACGCGTTGTGCAATTGGATTTGTTTTTTTTTTTATTATTTTCATGCCCGACAGCCCGCCCAAAGGAGATGCCATCGTGGGCCCGTAAAATGGTCCCAAATTTGGCACTTTACGAGCCGGAAAATTCACGGAAATGCATGCCGAGAGCCTAAGCCGCTCGCTTGCTGCTCGAAAACAAATCGATGCCTATCCGAGTCAGACATGTGTTTTTCCCATCTGGCGGTGAAACAGCGTGCAAACGGATATCCCTACCTAGAAGATCTAGATCACGTATCGCGGTGGCGGCGAAACCGGCGAAGAACGGGCAAAAACAACGGAAAGAATAACACGGACAGCCCCGAAAGAGAGGCGGAGCGGAGATACGGAACACGAAACGTCTTCTTGACTCCATGTGGTTTCGCGCTCCGGACAGTATCGGTGGATTATGCCGATGATGCAAGATTTTGTACCGCCGTCCGTGCGATGAGGGGCTGTATTTATAAATGAAACGCATACAGTGCGCTCCGGTTCGCTTCACATAACATCCTCACTGCCTCGTGGACATTACTTAGGCAAGTGCATCATCTTTTGCCCGCCCGCCCGCTCTGCTCCCTAAAGCGGCCTACTGCAGTGCGATTGCGGTGCGGTAATTATCAATTTAGAGAATATTTGTTTTTATTGTCCGGAGTGCGATCGGAGGCGTGCACAAGTGGGCTCGTTTTGATGGACGGTTCTTGTGCCCTTCGGTGCGTTTATGTAATAGCCGGAACGAGAGTGCCGCCAGTGGTGGATTTTTTTGCAATAAATTTTAAGCCAAGTCCAGTGCCCTTGGGCATGAGTTATGAGGCTCGGATAAAACATGGACCTGCCAAAAAAAAGGCGATCAACGATCAGAGATTCTCAACGGAACGCTATCATCGCCAGTACGGCCTTTTCCATATGGTTTACCCTACTTCATCACCGCGTCACTATTTGTTTACACTGCTCGGATCTTCAGCGATTCTGTGATCTTCACGTACGGACAAACAAACGACAACCCGGGCCGGGCGGGGGTAAATATCTCACGCAATCGATCGTACATCGTACGAAGGCCGGGTTTTCGTTTTCTTTAGATAAACAGTTTGCCATCCTCACTTCGGCACCCTATTTTCTTCACCCACCCGAGACCAGCCGGACATTTTATCCATCGCGCAACGTCCACGGAATTGGCTGCAAATTTTGAGACAAATTTCTAAACGCAGCAAAGTAACGAGTCCCCGTTCCTTCTGCACCAGAAAGCGTAACATGAAGCCGGTGGTGCCTGTGAGTAAACCGATATACGAGTTCGGCGTGCAAACGGGAGCGGTACGGTGCGACCCATCAGCAGCTGTCAAAAGGCGGAACGGAACACATGTTTCATCGTCCCGTATCGGAAGTGTCACACTGGCGTAGGGGTTGGTGCCGTCGGGGAGAGAAGTTAATAGATGGCTTTCTAATAGCGTGGCCGTGTGTTCCAACCGCTTGCCGAATCCGGTGGCAATTAGGTCGGGAGCGCGAATGATGATGGCGGTGGTGGTAGTAGCAGCGGTAGTGCCTGGCGACCTTAGGCCATGGGAAGAGCAAATAACATAAGCCGCAATTTGTTTGAATGTCTCCAAACAGTTTAAACGAGCCGAATGGAACGCTAGCTAATCGAATGAGTTGTCAGATATGTTGGACGTTTGTAGTTACTCGCCATCGATATGAAGATATGAGCATGTCCTCAAAGGCGACACAAGTTCACAGCTAAAGGGAAAGAAAACCCATACCCTAAAGTGAAAGGAACTGGATTGCAGAGGATGGATAGTTATCGTTCCTTTGGGGCACGAGAGCCAAGGAGGAACGTGTTGTTCTGAGTGTAAATAAAACTAAATTTTTCCAGCCAACCAAGCAGGTCGACGATCCTACGAATGCGTTCTGACTAATGGCGCCTGTAGTTGGTAATAAAATAATTTGTCGACATCATCGAACCGGAGGCAAAATTTAACCACATTTGTTTTGCAGTTGCTTCAGCCGATGTTTTGCTTTACCAAAATGCCACACCTAAAAGTGAATTCAGTTTCGAATGCTTGTATTCATCCATTAGGAACTTAATGTCCAGGTTGCCGAGACCGTCTCGCGTCGGTCATTAAGTAGAGCGTATCACCGCAGGATCGACGACCGCCGCTGGTCGTAATGTGTTTCCATCCCTCTC
>JXXB01023144.1:0-11256 GCA_000956275.1 Anopheles koliensis | reverse complement strand
TGCAGTTGCCCAAACATCATCACTTCCTTCGTACTTTATGCGAGCGTATGAAAGCGTATTCCAAATTAGATTTTAGAACCATTTCAAATGGAAGTCGAGAAAAGAACTCTCCAAACAACCGCAATACCGTTTAACTAAACATGCTGACAACTCAAATCTATGCCGTGCTGAAGTTTTCCCCTTGGTTCGAAACAATTTTCATTAAAAAGACAGTCGAAATCGCACAATAAGACTCACACCAGTAGCGTCCTGTACCTGCAAAAGCGGCTTCCCTTCTACGCCGTCAAAAAAAACTTATACGAAGAGCTTCGCACGCAGCAGCAAAGGAAAATTTCGTTCGTTTTCGAAGAGCAAAAGATGATGCCCGGCCGTCGCCGTGCAAGTGTGTTTCCGTGTTTTCTTGCTGTGCAGTTTTACACAAATGGTAATTTTGGGCCGCTTCGGCAAGCGGCCACCAACCCAACCGTAAACGGGGTGTCCAATCTGTGAAAAGTCTATCGAGGCTTACCTCCATTATGTGGGCTCATAATTTCTCCGCGGGGGTGGAGACCCGGGGTGGAACGGGCGCGGGTGCTTGACCCATTTGTTTCGTCGCTCTACCGCCCGACCCCGGCCTCGTGGATGGTCGTGTTTAATTTGGTGGAGTGGCGAGATTGTTCGCAAAAGGAGCACGGGACGGGAGTGTGTTGAAGTGTGACAGCAACACCATTGCCGGTGTCTGTTTTCATTAAGAGGATTTCTGTGATTTTGTCGACGCTGGTGGGGTGACGGTCATGAGGGCAACCCGGGAGCGGAGGTAGCCGAACATGATTTGAGCATTTTTGTTCATATTTGGATTATACATGGCAATGAATTCGTTTTGTTTGGATTGGTTTTCGATTTAACCAATTTCTGGCCCTCATTATTACAGCAATATTGACAAAAACAAAAACAGCAATTTAGCCGATCACACTTCCTGAAAATTTAAACCAACACTAGCATAACCTTCACGCGTTGCTTACAGCAGTTGATGGCCAAGCGAAATTCCCTCCAGAATATCATGCCGTACGAAATTTTGCCTTACTTTTGTGCGTGCCGCTCTAAAATTGTAGGATTAAATTGAGTACTCCAACCGGCAATTTATGTAACGAATTTGTCTTCCACCAGCGGCGAGGGACACGGACAAACCTTCCGCTCACGAAACCCGGATCCGATCGTTTGTCCGGTCCGGTACGAAATCCGTTACCAGCGGGTGTCCCCAGCGAGAGTTGCTGTGAATAGTTCATAATGAAGCGTGCACATAAATCTCTTCATAAAGCTCTCGGAGAGATGCTCCCGGACAGGGGCGTGTACAGGATGTGGACGTGAAAATAAACAATACTTCCGAGCTAGCAGGACATAACAACACCACCACCACCACCAGCAAGCAGGATGCAGATACTTGTGCTTGTCTTGTGGTGGCCGGGCAAGCACAAGCGCTCACATGATGCGATCGTCTATTTGAAATGGACGCTGCAATCCTAACTTCTGCGCGTAGAAATAAACCCCGTGGTCAGTGAATTTCCGGTCTCCGATCCGTGTGCGAATACGGACCGCTTTCAGGCCCGTTCCCGGGGACGCACGAAATCTTTCACGCATGGCGCACGGCGGGAAGGGGGAGGGATGGGAAAGATGAATTTAATTAAATGTCCCATCAGTTAAGCTCCGGCTTCGGTCGCTGGTTTGTGCAAAATGTGCGCCGGGCCAAACTCGGCCGGCACCAATTAGGTGGAACGTGCGGAGGGAAATTATCTTCATTATGGTGTTTGCATGCGCGACATGACAACTATGACAGTTGTCCACGGGGTTCTTAATTGGGCACTTCAATTACAGCCGTCATGGTGCATCGTCGGATCGATTAGCAGCGGAAAGTGGCCCGGGGACACCCGCGGCCCGTTTGAAAATAATCATTCATTTGGGTGCAAATGGGCCACCAACCCACAGATGGGTGAATAATGTTCGTGCTGATGGCCGAGCGAGTTACGACTGTGTGTGTAGGCGCTTCGTTCTCGATCGAATTAGCTATGGTAATAAATTAAAAAAAAACACACACACATAGACACAATTTACCCACAAAGAGCCATTCACTAAAATTAGCTATAAAAAAAAACACGGAAATACCTAGCCCAGTGCATGGCTTTCAAGTTTCTAATTAAAACACCGCCTGTTTGGCTAGCTGTGGTGGCTCTCATTCAACATACGTTTTATTTAAAAGCTTCAAAGCGAGTGCAAAATGAACATAAAAAATCATATTTAAAACGCTTTCAAGACCGGTTTCACTGGTGCCACCATCAAAGCACCGCCACCAGGACCGGGTTGTTTACGAACCCACGGATGACTTTCCGGCGTCCAAGCGGGAAGCATCCGCTCATTTCGCTTCAGGCGCAGCACTACGAATAATCAGTGCACGGTGGATTCTTTTAAGCATGCCGTATGTGTGTGTGTGTTTCTTTTTTTTTTGCTTCTCCCTCTCTTGTGGACTGCTGCTTGCTTACTGTTCCACCTGGAGGAGATTGAAGCCGTCGTCCCAAGCGCGCTGGCAGCTAGTTAAAGTTTCCATTTCGAAGTACGCCCAAGTGCGCCGTGGATGGACACGCTTCCGGGAGAAAGGCACGACTGTATGTCGTCTCAAGATCCACTTCCCCACGACCAGGCACGGGCCGCGTATTCAGGTTTCAGTTTTTTTTTGGTCTCGCAAACAGTAGTGTGTCACAACAAAGGCGGCAACAATTCTGTGGTCGCCGCTGGCTAGAGCGTGAGTAATAGAAAAATTGAACCCATCACGCCGGTTGTGCCGGTGACGCTGCAGCCCTGTGTGGATGGTTTAGTGGAAGTGCGCTAATAATTTTTCGCGCGGAAAAATGCGACCTGACGTTTGATGTTTCCTCGCACGTTTTTACACCTGTGCAGCAAGAAACGGAAAGGGAAAGGGGTGACGGGAGAGTGGATCGGTGTGATAATGAATACAGATGTGCCCGTTCTGCTGTGGATTCGAGCTGTAGATGTGGCACGTTTATCGGTTTTTACCCGCAGATCAAAAGCTACCCCAGTTCCGGTTCCGGGATGGTCGTTGCGCTGTGTGCGCGACAAGTTGAAAGGAAAATAAAGTTTCTTACAAAACACTTGCAGCACCGCCTGCTTGAATAAACAAGATTGTTTGAATGTAGACACTGCCATCAAGGCTGCTTGTTCGTGGGTTGGTTGTAATTTATCCGTGCGGCACACTTGAATTGTCCATTAAAACTGATGGTGAGTACGGAGCTGGTTGTACGGAATGAATTGGATGGCACATATTTGCAAACATTTCTATCGAAAACAGCTAACTTGAGTGGCTTACTGTTATGTACTTGGTATACTTTTACGGCAACCCTACGAAAGTTCAAACCGTTTCGTGGCAACGGAAAAAGGTTGTCAATAAAATTACACGAGGAAAACAAATTCAACCAAATAATATCATTAAATCAAACTATCAATAAAAAATAAACACTCAAACAACCGGAGGATAGAGGTAAAAAAACATTATGACGAGCGATATATCAATTTGTTTTACCTGTTCCAAAATATGCTATATTTTAGAAATGGAAGATGAAAGTCCGTTTTCTTTCGGTAAACATTCAATGGCTTTAAAAAAACCAGATTTTGTTGATATGTTTGTTCGAACAAAAACCGTCCTATTGTGAGGAATCCTCGGTTTTGGACAAAGTTCGGAATGAAATTAACAAGTTTTCCGTGTCCGAGATCGGGAAGTATAGATACGGCCGTGCCGGCCGAAGGCCCGTGGTACCCGTGTCAATTAGTTTGAGGGATGCGATGGAATGCCACGTTTTAGCAATCAGTCCCCGGCAGTCCCAGCGGAACGTCAATCATGTAGATCGCCCTGGACATACGGGAAACGTGAGAAGACTGTACGATGCAGCAGCAGCAGCAGCTCGTTAGTTTCGTTTCGTTTCCAACATCAATCCCGATGACTGGTGGGATTTATCGTGGCCCTTTCTTTCTGGCGCACCGGAAACGTACCAGCGGCCCCGGGGACACGTTGGGTTTTGAAGTTACGATCCAGTGAAAACCGGATAGGGGCGGTGTGTTACAAAATAGACGATGTGACAAGATATTCTTATTTAAAAAAAATACAGGGCCAGTAATGATTAATAGAAGTAGGCTGCGGAAAGTTGAAAAAGCTTTCGAGTGAGTTTTCAAAAATATTGGGCAGCTTTTAAATGAGAAGTAAAACAATTTTTGTGTCTTAAATACCTTTACGTAGTCGAAGCACGTTTCGCTTCGTCTTAGCATTAACTTTAAACAAAATATTTCCGCATGATACTATCGTGTAACCCATCATCATTGCAAAACACTCAATTCAACCACCATGGATGGAAGGGAGCCGAGGGTGGTCGGGTTGATGGAACGTTTGCGGTTCGTTCCAAAGTCGGCTCTTACGAGTCCGGCCGGGGATTATATGCTGCATGCAGAGTGATGATGCACTGGCGTTCCCCGACATTTGTGTCTGAAAATAGTTTGATCACTCGTGTCTTCGGCCGTGGTTGGCGTTTGCGGTAAATCAACATTGATTTATAGAGTCTCCGGCCGGACCGGACGGGACATTGCCGGTGGGTTGCGTTTTGCCTTCAACGCTGCGCGCAGCCACAATCGTAGACGATCAAACACTTCAGTGGGAGGTGTACTTTGTGGGTTTGATGTAGCAGGTTTGGTTCGTCCCTGATGCATTGTTGCTCGTGGAGACGCTTGTGCTGATGCTGATACGAGGCAATTGTAATTCGAAACCGAACCGAACCCGAGTCGAGCATCAGAAAAGGCGTACAATTGTGCGCACTCAGGGAAACATTCGAGCAGTCGTAGCGATATAAATTACCATCGACAAGCTCGAGATAAATCATTTATAAGCCCACCGGTAGGCAAATAACTTCGTTGTTTTGCTCTGTAATGCAAGAGAGACTAGTTCGAAATAAAATCTTTCAATATGTAGCATGATTGAATTTTACCTTTCTGAACGGAATTCCAGAGCTCAACATGACAACACGAGGTGCAAGTTGTAAACCACAGTGAATGTACCACTTTGAACTGTAAACTCCCATTTCCTCTGGACATAAAATTATCCTTTCCTGTGTATATAGCAAGGTAAAATATAATAAATTAAGAAAAAGGTACGACTTCAGGTGGTTAACCAATAAAAAGGATGTCGTTTAAGACGCCGTCCCCGATACGGTCCGCACGAGACGATAAACTCGAGCGGGGTGGAGCAGGTTTATGGACGCAAACGTCCGAACCGGATCCTGATTGTCGGTTAGGGTAGTGCTATACCTAAAGAAAAATAATTACTCTCCGGATTACGGGGTCTCCCGGGGGGTCTTAAGAACTGGAGCCTTATTTACCTCCGGAGATGTTTCGAAGCGAAGATAAAATATGGGATGGATGGGAATGGTGGAATGGAGGATTATGAATCTTTATGTAGAAGTCTTTGGAGAATTTTAAGAAGCGCTGTTCAGTAACTTGTACTTGTTTAGCGACTTAAGTATCTTAAAAGAAACCTAACAATACATAGGGATTATGCATTAAATATGCATTTAATTGAAGCAATACTCGCGCTTTTTACTAAATTAAAAAATTCTAGCATATAAACTATTTATCAACGGCAACTGTTCGGTCATTTCCTTCCATAATTCACCAAGCTTTAAGAAGCGTTGCCTTTCCGGTTGTGGTTCGCTGGTAGGAAAAAAGCGAGTCGTTTCCCTCGACATCGTACCAAATGCGGCCGTCTGTTTGCTTAGCGCAAGTCCATCTTCCATGTTGATGCACTTGCCGGCACCGAAACCGGCGCTAGAAACGGAACGATTTCTTCGTGCCCGTTACGATTGTCAACTGCAGCGCTGGAGTGCATTATGGTTCGGGCGTGCACATGACTGCAGTGCACAAGATAAACTTTCCTCCTTCCTTCCCCTGTGCACTGGAATTTGTAGCAAAAAAAGTAGGGGAATCTTTTGCCGCGTTCCAAACCACACAGCTTCGCAGGCAATGTCCACCGAGCGAAACCGCTCGAGTGCTCTCCAGCCGCCCGGTGCTCGATATTGTCTAATTGTCTTCTGGTTTCCGGGATCAAATGTTCAGCTGCGACATGCCGAGGGAGCAAGCATGGATGGGAAGGGTGGTTCGATTTTCGCCAGCACAAAAAGAAATCACTAGCCATTGTCCGGAGATCTGGCGCTTAATGGGGTTTTGGACTAATTACTCAAATAAAGTCCTTGCTCGGGGTATGGAGCGTATCTTCACCGCGCCAGGGTGTTGGGGTGAGGTGAGAAGAAGCTGTCTGTGGAATAGTGTGCGCAAACACTGGAAGTAGTTCAAAGAGCGACGATGACGGCGATGGCCAGTGCGAGATGAAGCTGGGATGAAATTAAGCGTAATGGTTCCCTGAGAGCAAATCGGGAACCGGCTTACGGATGAGTGCAGCCCAAGGAAGCACACTTATGTTTATTTGCTCATCTTCGGGTTTTCCTTTTTCTTGGGTGGTATTGCGCGTTGACACGTTTGGGAAAATAGCTACAGTGAGCAAAAGGGTAGGTTTATCGGAGGTAAAGTTGCGGTTTCATAGTCCAGTAAGTTTGATTCGTGTGATCAAACGAACGTTTATCATGTTGCGGCTGTTTTTATGCAGAAAATGTATAGGAATTTTTGAACAAAGTGAGAAGATCAATTGAATATACTTCCTCACAGTAGGCCACATCAAGCCAAATCCCATTAGAAATGCATTCCCTCAAGAATGATTATTGAGTTGATTATCTGGAAAAGATATTTGCAAGGTTAAAAAGAAAACTACATAATGGAAAAGAGCGAATTGAGGTTTAAGTTCAAAGTTAAAAGGAGGGTTAATTGCAGGTTCAGATGGAAATTTATCCAGCTCTACTTGAAACGGAGAAACTTGAAACGGAAAACTTTTTTCGTCACAACATCTTTCATTTTTCAAATCATTTCGATTTTTTATTTGAAGAAACAAAGTATATGTACTAAACATACAAAATTAATGTCATAAATAAGACACAAAATAAAATATTGTTCTCTCTATTGCAAGTTTCTACGTCAGCTTGTGAGAAATTATAAACCTGCTTCAAGTTCAACTGCTCCAGAGCACAGCATTATAAATTTTAAATAATTCACTGCTCGTTTAGAAACCAATTCGCCGTTTTGGTCACTTTGGACCGATGGTGGTCATTGGCTTAAATAAAGGAAATTCCTTGCGGACACAAATCGCTGCTTTCCCACGGAAAGTTGGCGGAGCGCTGCGCGATATATTTTAAATTTCATGAGCAGTCACCATATGTCTTTGGAGTTGCTCCAGCCGGGCCACGAGTGCTTCGTGAGTGTGAGACGGAACGCGATGCGTAGCGGCATCATGGCGGACGGTTTGGCTTTCAATCTTTCCTTCACGTCTACCCGTAAGGTGGCACGTTCCCACCGTGCAGGGTGTTGGGAAAATCACACCGAGTTTCGGTCGAACACGTGCTACGTGCAGCGTGCGGAAAAACTTTTACCTTCCAGGCTCGTCGCAGCGAAGGGAGAATCGTAGTAGCAGTCGTTCTCGCTGTCCCTATTTATAGCCGTGTCACCCATCTGTGAAGCCTGTGTGTGTGTGGAAATCGTGTGGAGCCTCCCACCCCAGAGACGAAGCCAGTTTGAAAGTTTCGTGTTGATTTATTTTGGCACAGGTGCCATTCCGGTTTGCTTTGTTTTATGATTTAGACCGGCATTCGGTTTTCCTCGCCAGTTGCGGTGCGGTGGAACGCAAGGGACGGACTGTTCGCATTGCTTCTGGGGCTACGTCGTTTGCGTCAATTGGTGTGCTGACAGGGAAAGGGATAAATAGGTAAAAGGGCAATCGGTGCGGCTTGGCAAAGAGTGGTCGGAGGCAGGGAAATGGTCGGAAGATGATAAATATTCAACACACTCTTTAACATCTGCTGCCAATTTTCAACTTATGCGTTTGTTGGAAGCGGTGTGCGAACAAACCTCAGCTTTCCCTCCAATCGTCGTTTATTTTTGCGCGCTAAAATTTTAATTGCCCTTGGAGTTTTGATGTTTGTGTGGTGGTTTTAAATTGTTGCGTTAGGAAAATATCATTGTTGTGCTTAAATGTTTGAACTTTTTTCTTTCCCAACCCCTTGATGATAATACGAATTTCCCCGGAAAGAACCTGAATGTTGTTTGTGATCAGATATAGTTCATAACAAAGTCAAGGAATTTAAAACACAAGTGAAATATGTTCGAGAAGTAGATTTTAAGTACTTTGAAGCCTTTTCCGTCTTTTCAGAATTTTTAAGCTGTACATACTTCATCCACAGAAATCTACAGTGTTTGTTATTAATGAGAAAAAAAGTTCAGAAATGCAGAAGAGTACTCTCACACAAAAACACTCCTATCGAACCGTCTATCGAACCATGTCGGGAACCCTGAGTATTTTGGTTTCGTGCTGGTAGCACACTTGCTCTAGAGCCTTTTATAATCACCCCTCTAATACACACTGCTCATCACGACGAGTCGAAATGATCACGAAGTAGGATGAAAATGAATGTGCAAAACAGTGCACAAACGGAAACAAACAGAACCTTAAAAGAAAAAAAAAGCTCCCCAAAACCACCCGTAAGAAGATTTGTGGTCTAGAAATGGGTAAGAATGGGGAAAAAATAAACAACAATTCAGCTTGCCAAGGAAGGAAACCACCATACTCGCTCCGCCCGCTTGTTTCCTTCCGCCAGCGGTTAAATAATTAATCAACCTCAGCCAGTTGAACCGTACGCTGCTGCACAACAACGCTCAACACAGCTCCGATGAAGCCAACCGGAATTAGTTGTATCATGTTGGGTGTGCCCACCCTTCCTTCTATCATCCAGCCGGTAAGGATAAGACACAAATCCCTGGGATGCTAAGAGGATCTTCTCAAACCGAATGGCAACCGAATGAGCGATCAGTTTCTCCCCAGGCGCGGTTCGAGGGGTGTGGAGAAGGTGGAAACGGAAAAAGAAATATGACCACTGTACCTGTACGCCTGGTGGGAGCTTGCCAATACTAGCGTCTAGAATTTGCAGTATATTCCTTAAACCAGTTCGGTTCAGCATTGATTATTTTACCGTGCTACATTGCACTGGGGCTCGATGCTGGATTAAGGGATCAGAGTTGTTGATTAGCTTTAGACTTCTGCTGAACTTGGAATGAGTTGTGCAAAAATCTTGATACTTCGAATGTGTTGCACAATTTAATTGTACTAAAAAGTGGTGTATGATTTGAGCAACTTGAATCGTACCTCTCGTGTCGTTTATTCATCATGGTTCGAACTTGTAGTCTTTCGCACGGACGTTCATTTCTTCTGATTCGTCTATGATGAATGATACAACCTACAGGGTTTGTATACCCTACTTTCTCTTCCTATCATCAATTAGTTTAAATGAAGATCCGTGTTAATGTAGCTTTCACTCGGTAAAAAAAAATGCTGGATGATTTGTTACTCTCTGTTCTTCTCTTTGACATGCAATTTGTGCGAGAATATAAATCAATCATAGAAAATAAAGCAAAAGATGGTTCAATTGCTGTCGGTATGTTTTTTGTTTATGTGCTACGTGACATTTACGATCAATACATGATGAAAAATGTTACTTTATATCGCAAATGTGCTTAATAATATTACATACTTTACATTTCAATAACATTTAAAACATACCTTCATCTAAACCATAAACGACAAGGTTTAAAAATAAAGTTGCAAAGAAACCCCTCCTTTGGCCACGATCAGTTTTTCGTTTCTTTCGACAAAACGTACCTTGAACCACAAGCAACCGTTTTAAGGCATAAGCTGATTAAATTTACATTTCATGAGTCTCGAGAGTGCAGTTGCATGTGCCACAAATCCCAACCGACGGGGGACTGCTAAAGGAGGCCTCTGGACGGGCGGGATCCATGCATTCACAGCATTTGGCTTTTAAATTTCGATCCAGCCCGGATAGGGAATACACAAAAAAAAGTAAACAAAAAGAACGAGAACCCAAACGAGCCACGTGAAAACGCTGTCCGGAAGGACCATTTTAAAGCCACACTCCGGCCAGACCAGAACTTTGGTTGGCAAACTCCTGGCGGCTTGGTTTGGTGGGAGAAGGGGAGAAAAGTTTCGTACGAAGATTCGTACGAAAGGCACCGCACCCAGGTTTGCATTGTCCCCCGGCAGATGCGTTGGTGCATGTATGCGGGTGTGGGTCCGATCGCTATCGGACTGGGGTTTGAATCGTCCCCTCACCGCACAAGAACATTCGTGTGGCCCCGGGCAGAGAAAGACAGCAGCCCGTCGGAAGGAAGTTTGTGCAAGTTGATGTTGTTGTTATCGTGGGAAGCATGTGTGTATGTGTGTGTGTGTACGTGCGTGTGGGTTGATTAAAACTTTCAGCCCAAAACATGAACCGGCAGGGAGGCGGCATTTTGCATGCCTCGTGTTACTTTCGCTGCCCGGCAGACACGTGTCGCTCAACGGAGGCTTAGAGGAAACCCTAATTGAATAGAAGAAAAACTTGCGGAACTGGTCGGACGGAGGGAGTTTTGTTTTGTGCATAAACACAATTTTGCATAAATGTGTTATTTTTTAATAAGAAAGAGATCGGATTAATTTGGATATATGAGCACAGGATAATTGCTCGAGCTTGAACATTAGACTGTTCAACTTTAGAATGACTAAAGTTTGATTTTAACCATTTTTTAAAAACATTTTACTTTTATTCATTTCATTGGAAATGTAGCAGTGTATTTGAGAAACAAATTTGAGAACGAATATCAACTATCTTTCACGTTTATGAAGCGTTTATTTTATTCACCAAATGCTGCCAACGCCATCTGGCGGAAGGTCGAAGAAACCATCGATGGTATATCCAATGCAAATGTCGCATAAGTAGTTCCATTTTACGTCACTTTTATGCGGGTGCCATGCATGCCTACGTAATTGTGAGCTCCAAAGAAGCGGACCTCTTCATCGGTCCGCTTCATGACAATCGATTGTAACGAAGGTCCCACACAAGCCCGGGCGAAGGAAAACGAAACCACAACAGGCAGGCGGGAGCCGAAAATAAAGCACAAAACCTCACTCGCTCCCGGTGATGGTCGAGCTGCACACGTGCCCCATTGGATGGCATGAGCAAACAGTTTTGAAGTTGTTATCTTTTTAACAAACTTCCGGATCGGCCGGTGTGCACG
>JXXB01023141.1:0-27205 GCA_000956275.1 Anopheles koliensis | reverse complement strand
CGCTTCCGCCACTGTCTACCGTAAAATCTCCCCAGTCATCATCGAAATCATCCCAACCTCCAGCAGTTTCTGCAGTTCCAGTAGCTTCAGTTTCGTTTTGTTTCTCACTTTTTACTTCCGAATTTTGCTCTGTAAGCTGTGGCGTCTCGTTAAGTATTTGAGGTTTGGCTGGTTTAAGGACGAGTTTCTTCGATTTATGTGTGTCCTCTTTGGGAATTGTTGAAATGCTTTTTGTGGATGGTAAAGGTGGTGATGTTGATCTACTGTCGAGAGTTTCTAACTGTACCAGCGTTTGTGGTGGATGTTGAACTGTATCATTTTCGAGTGATTGATTTGAATCAGTTTTCATGGAGTTCGTAATTAAATCAGCTCCTTTGTTTTCATTGTCTTTGACTTGTGGCATTTTCTCATCGATTGGCTTTTTAACAATTTCATTTTTGTGCTCCAATATTTCTGCTTCGACTGATGGAAGTTTTTCTTCATCGGTTTTCTTCGAGATTGTACTCATAGATGATATTCCTGCACTATCCAAATCACTCAATTTAGTATCGTTTTGCTCTACGGAATCCCTGCTTAAAGATTTTTTTCCTACAGGTTCCACGTCAGATTTACTCGTCTCTAGTCGCACCGATTTCTTCGACGATACATCCGAAGGTTTGGTGCTTTGGAGCACCTCTTCTAGCTCGTCGGATTCAATCTCTTCAAATTCTTCATCGGCACTTGCAAATTCTTCGCTCTCTGAATCACACATTCTGAAACTGGTAGAATTCACAGACAACAAGCAAATTGGTACTACGACTAACTTTTACCATGCAGAAAAAAACCACAGAACACAAAAACATATGACGTTTTGCAATCGTTGACAACGCGCGCCTATCAAACAGCTGAGGAGAATAATCGATGAAACAGAAAGAATCTCGACTATAGTTTTTTCGGTCAATACTAGAAATCTAAAAATTCTAACAAGGAAGAAATAAAAAAACAAATGTTTTCTAACTTTGTTTCCTCAATATACATTACCTAAGCAGAATTTTTATGCGGTTTTCACTATATCGCATTCAATATTTTTTATTGATAAAAAATCATAAATGGAATTTACTATAAAAATAAGAGCTATTCACACATTGGTGCTCTTGTCTACGTAGAAATAGTAGGCCGTTTAGAATATATAAATTTATTTATCACATAATAAACAAAAGTAATTCAAATTTAAATGACACATTCCATGTCCAGCACAATTGCTTGGTGCCGCTCAATCCACGCGTTATTTGTTTACATCCTGCCGCATACACCGGTCGTGTGAAACGGGAGAAGTTGTGCGACTGTCTTAACTCTTCATAATAATCGTTTATTAAATTTCCCACCAAGATGAAGCGCAAGTCAGAGGGTGGAAATAAATTGCCTGTCCAGCGCAGAAAGACTGAGTTGGTATTTGATCCGCAGAAAAGAGCGTAAGTATTGAACAGTGAAACATATCTTATGGTAAATTGCAACTTAAAAATGTGTTAACTATTATTTATATTTTTTTAGAGAATTTCTGACTGGATTCCACAAACGTAAGCAGCACAGAAGAAAGCTTGCTCAAGGGGAAATGCAACGTAAGCTGAAGGAGGAAACGAAACGCATACGATCGGAGGCCAAAGAAAAAATGAAAAACTTGTTCCATACGTACAAGCCCATTCCGGAATTAACAGAAGAGGATAAAACAGAGGAGCAGGAAGATGAGTACGACACGGAAAACGTGACGGTGAAGGTAGTGGAATTGTCAACCCGTGAACTAGCAAAGGCAAACAACTGGATCGGAGAAAATCGTGGTTTGGCCAAGGACGACGAATCGGAGGAAGAACCGGAAAGCGATGAACAAACCGAAGAACATCTATTAAATGTTGTGCCCGGTATGGAGATGGAGGGCGAGAAGAAGATAAAACGAAAACATAAACAGCTTGCCGAAGATGATGAAACGGAGAGCGCTGAAGGCGTTACGAAACCCGATAAGGAGAATCCAAAACAAAAGAAAGGACCTGTTTTAAATTTGGATGGTATTCGTTCGAAGAGAGAGTTGAATCATAAGCTGAAACGTTACGCACACAAATCGATGAAGAAAAGTCAAGCCTTTCGTCAGAAAGTTCGGGTCCAGCAACAGAAACAGCTGAAAAAGTCACGCCGTATTCGCCACCAAAAGGAGAAACATTTGAAACACAAAAAAAGCTTCAAGAAGCACCCCACCACTGGTCGAACAGAAACAAGACGAAAACGAAACGATGATTAAGCCAACAATTTGGAAAATAATAAACGTTCGCTGTCAATCACTTAGTTTATCAGAAGTATATTTCTTCCATTTCCGAAGCGTTTTACGATGGATACACTCCGCGAGGGGTAGATTCTGCTTTCTAATACAGAATCATTCCTTCCTTGCCACAGCTGATTAGCTGGCGAGTTTTTAGCACTTCGCTTTCACACAACAAACAATGGAATCTGCTTACGCCACTGGATCGTCTCCCTTCGTGGTGCGGGTGTAGATAACCTGTGCATGGTGGTGCACGACCTGCTTAATGAGGCCCTTAACACAGAGCTCACGCAGTCCGCGCTTCGCCAGCGATCCACGAATCTTCAGCCTTTCCGATACGACCGACGGGGTGATCAGTTTGTAGGCGGGAACCTCCTTGTACAGCTTCTCGTACGTGGCCTTGTCGAACAGGACCTGGTTGTTGAGCTTGTCACGAACCTTTCCTTTCGACCACTTCTTCTTCTTGGCCTTGCCACCGGATCCTCCCTCCTTCTTCTTCTGGGTCTTTTGCGGCTGCTTCGCCGATCCCTTGGTATCCTTCTTCGGCGGCTAAAATGTAGATCGAAAGGAAGCAGAATGTGAATTACTAATGTGTACTATATCGCTTGCGAGACACATGAATCATTGCACGAAATCGCAATTTCCTAAGGGGCGATCCCAGCGAAACATCATATCGAAATACAAAAGGTGTTTATACACAAGCACTGCCGCTTGACCATTCGCTGGCATCATGAATTATAAACCAATACTAAGTATAATGGAGATAGTTGAGCACCGAATTTCACATCCAACGAATTACTGACATTGTGCTCAACAAATTACATCCTAGTAGAGAACGTTACGAGTAGGCAAAACAACAAATATCCTCAAAAATTTCACCAAAATCAACCTACCATTTTGAAGTATGGACTCGAAAAGAAAGAGAACGTCGGCGGCAATTGATAGAACGAAGGAAGTACGGAAACGCAGACTTCTGAAAAACGCACGCGACAAACGTCAAATCGCAAACGTCTTTGTCAATGCGTTTTGGGGTTTAACATTTTAAATACATTTTACGAAACGGTAAATGAAAATTCAAAAGCCGAACATCAGAGGACTTTTTTTAATAAAATTTACACAAACATAAGTGGAACATTGTACGAAAAATAAAAAAGTGATAAAACATTGCGTTTTCAAGAAACGCATAGTTGTCATCATAATTGACAACACTGACCAGCTGTAATTGGTGGAATCCACACTATGGTGGTCTGGTTATCAACTTGAAAAATTAATATTATTATCATCTATAGGCAGAGACAGAGTAATCATTGCATCAGAAAAGTGATAAAATAAGTGATAAAATGTAGCAAGGATTGAAACTTCCCTGTTTTCTGTACTTTCCTGTTAGGAGCATTTTCCGTGAATAAGCGTTATTTTATTTAAAATGTTGTTACAAACTTTTTTTCGTTACAATATAAACAGATAGTGTACAGCTTCCCAATCCGAGCTGTCAAAGAAATTTGGATGTCGTGTCAACACCGTGTACGAAAGGGAACTAACACCGCTTCAATAACTTCAATTACGGGTTCTGGGGCCAGCCGTCGAACGGATTTCCAGCAAAGAATAATTTTAACTGGGAAAATGTTCCGTGAACGATGCTGATCGTGGTACCACGTCTCAACCGCAATTATTACGGATTAAGCAGGTTTAAGGAATGTAAGTATCTGGATTTAGTTCCTCTGTAGATTTGTGCCCAAATTTACTACCGCTTAAGGAACCTGCTGTCGTCACTGCTGATAGCGGCACAATAGTTTTGTGTAGTGGAATTAAAAAGAAAACACCAGGCTGGAGCTGTGGGCATTTCTGACAAACAATGTTTACCTTTAAACCAAACACGGAAGCCACCAGAAAAATTGAAACGTTACTCGTGCATACGTAAGCAAAACATGCATATCGTTTGTTCGTTGACCAATGAAATGGCTTTGTTTACAATCTTAGTCAGAGCGTTCAGAAAATACTCTTAATATGAAGTTCAATTAAGAAAATGAAGCAATAATTATCTGAAAGCCCCAAACTATTATATTGCAGACAGTGCAAATCGACTACGGTTGTGATTAGTCATTATCACTAATGATTCGCTTTTTATCTTTGCAGCACAGATTTTAAACGGTTCCCAACTGAAGGTACCACACACATTCGCCTAAGTCGCCTATCGAGATATTGTCCAATACATTCCCTACGAAACCAGATTGTTAACGTCAGTTAGTGAACGGTTTGAAAAAAGGCTTATCAGTGAATACCGTACTCAACCTTCACGATGTTACCACTAACGCATAAAGATTCACGTGGATTTGGCTACCGGATACGTGAGAAGTTCAACAGTCTTAGCAGACTCATTCTCTCCGATCGCAATTCTCGCAATTTGTTCTTCTTTCTGTTACTTAATTTAAGTTTCGCATTCGTTGAGTTGATGTACGGCATATGGACGAACAGTTTAGGTAGGCTGTGGTTGAACCCTGTGGTATTCGGATATTTCATTAATGGTTTGGTTTATTATCAGGTTTGATCTCGGATTCGTTCCATATGTTCTTCGACTGTACCGGGTTACTGGCTGGTTTGGCTGCATCCGTAATAACTAAGTGGCGAGCGAACGAAAAGTACTCCTACGGGTACGTTCGGGCGGAGGTGCTGGCAGGTTTTGTGAACAGTCTTTTTCTGCTGTTTATCGCGTTTTTCATCATGTCGGAGGCCGTTGAACGTGCGATTGAACCACCAGAAGTGAAACATGAACGTTTGTTTATCGTGTCGGTGCTAGGGCTGTTGGTGAATCTGGTTGGTATATACGCATTCCAACACGGTGGACATGGACATTCGCACGGAGGTGGTGGTGGCCACGGTCATTCACACGGTGGTGGTGGAGGCCATGGACATTCACATGGTGGAAGCAGCAATCATCACAGCCATGATACGCACCACTTGCTGGCGAACCACAACGATCATCACGGCCATTCGCATGGTGGTAGCGATCATCATCACAGCCACGGTGGCAATGAGATTGTGTCCACAAACTCTCAAATCATGCGCGGCGTCTTCCTCCACATCCTGGCCGATACGCTCGGTTCGGTCGGTGTTATCATCTCCGCAGTATTGATGCAGTTGTTCGGATGGATGCGAGCAGATCCTATCTGCAGCATGTTTATTGCGCTCACGATCGGGCTCAGTACGCTGTCGCTGATCAAAGAATCGGTCATGGTGCTGATGCAGCGTCAGCCAGTGGCGCTTGATCGATTACTGCCGTCCTGCTACCAAAAGGTGACCGGGCTGGCAGGTGTGTACAGCGTACAGGAGCCACATTTTTGGACCCTCTGCACCGACGTGTACGTTGGTGTCATCAAACTGGAGGTCTCGAAAAACGTTGATCCCAAGTACGTGGTACAGCACACGCGCATGATCTTCGAAGCGATAGGCGTACGGCAGATGAACATTCAGCTCGACTACACCGCAATGTGATAAAGCCTCGTGCGATTAGAGAAGTCGGAAAAAGTAGCAACCTGGTGTTAGACCGCAGATCCGTTGTTTTCCTCGACCACAGCATCACATTCCTGTTGTGGGACTGTGTTCAATCTCTACGCTGCTCCGTAACAGCTAGAGCGTTTTTGTTTTCCGTCTTTTTTAAATTTGCTTCAAATTTTATTCGTAGGTACCACCTAGTGGGAGAAGTATTGCTATCAAACCTTTCAGACGTATGAAATAGGATATAACCTAAGGCTTTTGTTTTACGATACATTTACAACTACTTACTGCTCCGTTAAGGTGTATGCAGGATGCCTAGAAGGCTATTCAATTGTGCAGTTCAATGTCATGCCGGCGCCGATCGGAAAGAAGCCAAATCTACTACTTGCGGCATGGTTCTATTCTAACAGTCAATCTGTTCAAGTAAAATGTTAAACATATGCTAAATGGTGCCCGTGCCCTTTGCTACGCAAATACGATAACTTCAGGAGAGAATTGAACTGAGGAGTAGAAAAGGTAAACTATCGTAAGATTTATTTCAATGGAGAAGTATACTGGCAATATTTATGTTGCAGTAGGTTATTCCGTGGTTAAGTGGGCACTCACCCCCAAGTAAAAAATCAAACAATCGGTACAAGATGGTGGCGAAGCGCGATGTAATGCATTTAATTTTACATTGTCTACCTTTTGTAGAAAGGAATCTAGAATGCTGGAAGAAACGAAAATAAACAATTCTGTTAAAAATATTTCACTTCGCAATTTATGATCTCTGAATCTTTCTTTGAAAACATAACATAATTTTAGTAGAGAAAGCTGTGTTTTTGAATGCTTATATTTTTTTGGAGGCAGTCTTTAAATATAAAAACGAAAAAGCTAATCAAGATTTCAGTTTATACGTATATTTTCATAAAAATACAGAGTATCCAGGTATTCACTTGGCAGGAATATGTCGCGGTATTGATTGTCAAAAATAGGGTTTACAATCATAAAATTTACAAACTTCTAAATAAACATTGTTTTCATGTCCGTACGCACTACCGCTGTGTGTTTCCAAAAGCCATCAACGTTTACCAACAGTTCGTTGTCAGAGAAACCGAAATACCACAATTTATTTGCTCTGTTCCGACGTATAAAACTCTGTTTTCCTTTTTAAAAGAAACAAAGTAGTAAACTAGTCCCAAAACGAAGCGAATATGACCCTAAACAACACACATACCTCGGTTGTACCACCGTCGCCGGCTGGGTATCAAATGCGCCCCGAGCTCAGCGAAACATTTAAATCGGAAAAGATTCGCGAAATTATCAACTCCGTATTGGTGGAAACTTTAACCGGTAAGAAAATGCATGAAAACTGGTATGCAAATGAAGAACCCGGCACAATGCATACTGTGTGTATTTCAGGTCAAACATACTCGGCAGCGGATGCATCTCGTTGGACGAAATCGATGGCAGACGAAATCAGCCTGCAGGTGAAGGATTTGGAAATGTATCGTTATAAGCATGTGGTTCAAGTGTGGCTTGGTCAGCAGCTTGGTGCTGGTTGCAAATGTGTAGCCCGGTGTCGTTGGGATACGGAGTGCGATAACTATGCAACGGCGGAATTTAAGAACTCAACCATCTTTTGTTTGGTGACAGTTTACGGTCTCTATTTGTACTGAGGAAGCAGGCCTTGGGGACGGAAGAAACGGAAATTATCTGTCATGTCCGAGTTCCAATGTATGAAGATTAACCTTATGGTATAGTAGCTAATGGTTGGCCTATTGTGTGTGTTTTGTATAAGTGTACATAGATTATTCCTAAACTTGTCATTCTTATAACACCAGTCAAGCCAACTCAACGTAAAGATAATGGCTTATTGGAATCACAATAAGGGTAAAACGTTTATAGTGGCCGAAATTGGCCAAAACCACCAAGGTTCGGTGTCTACGGCCAAGCGAATGATTCATGCGGCAAAGGTACTTCGTCTTCGTTGAAGCTCGTGTTTTAAATATACTTTGATTTTCTAACGTAAAAATAAACGAAACATGTTTGCAGGAATGCGGAGCAGATTGCGTTAAGTTTCAGCGTTCCAGTTTGCCGGATAAGTTTACCGCATCCGCTCTGGCGCGCCCTTACAATGGGCCTAACTCCTGGGGCAGTACGTACGGCGATCATAAAGCATGGCTCGAATTTTCTTCCGATCAATATCGCGAACTTCAACGATTTGCCTCGGAGATCGGAATACTATTTACCGCTTCTGCTATGGATGCTGCTGCCTTTCGGGAGCTTGAGCAGGACTTGTGTGTTCCGTTCATAAAGATTGGCTCTGGTGACGCTGATAACGTCCCACTTCTTCGCTATGCTTCAAATCGTCCCGTGCCACTTATAATTTCCACCGGAATGCAAGACTGGGCACACGTATGCATTATGTATGAAACATTCCGCCATCGACAAGACGTTGCGCTGTTACATTGCGTTTCAGCTTATCCGACCCCTATGGAAGACACGATGCTTCGCATGATTACCCTGTACCGAACCCATTTTCCGGAACTCACAATTGGTTACTCTGGCCATGAGCTTGGGATTCAAACAACTGTTGCCAGTGTAGCATTAGGTGCTAAAATCGTCGAACGCCATTTTACGTTGGACAAAACGTGGAAGGGAACCGATCATCAGGCCTCGCTGGATCCATCGGAATTCGCTCGAATGGTGCATTGTATTAGAGCAATAGAATTGCAAGATATTACCGAAGAATCTCTTAGCGATCGATTACGCTCCGTGTTGGGTGAAAAGGATTTCAACGAACAACATCTACTTGCTGCACTAAAGGAGGTAGATGTATTGGATAGAAAATTGCTAGAATCTGAAAAACCTTGCTACAATAAATTAGGAAAATCTTTGGTTTACGCCAGCGATTTACATAGCGGTGCGGTGATTTCCGAAGCAGATATTGGGGTCAAGGTAAGTGATCCCCCCGGTTTATCCCCACGACGGTACGATTCTATCATAGGAAAAGTTTTAATTGATAATGTTTTACGGGATAGTCCGGTTCTAGAGCAGCATTTCGGAACATAACAGATAAACACACAACGAGACGAAATAGTGATAGATTTTATAAAGTTTATTGCGAAATGCACAGATTGAGTTGCATACATTATTTCTGCTCATTATAATACGAAATAAAGACAGCATGATTTTTACAACTTATTGATAATCTTTTCTCAGATATATGGGAATTGAGAATAATGCTGGCGAAGTATGGTGTCAGTGTTCGTTGTGTGCACCACTATGTAAGGTCATCCAATATCTGACTCGTGAAATTCGTTACACGGATTATTAATTGTCTGTACCGACAAATTCGACGAATCCGCTACAATTCTCCGGATTAAACAGGAACACATTGCGGTGGGGTGTTTCCTTCTGTGATACTACCTTGATGATTTCTTGCGCAACTACGCCGCCCACAATAGCAGCGACTGGCGAAATCTGGGCGAACACGGACTCAAATCTTTTGTTATCAATAATTTCCGGTGCCATTGCATCTCGCAGCTCGTACAGCTTTTGCAGATCATCGCTACGTTTGGAGTAAGCGGGATCGCGTTGATTTTCGTCGCGAAACTTTTGCAGCACTCGTTGCACGGGCAGAGCAGTACCGTTTCGCTTTATTTGCCGTGCATAAGACGGATTGCGAAAGTCGAAATCTACCAGAGTTTGGTACGGTGGAAACTCCAGCGTTCGTTTTACCGTAGTGGCAATGGTTTCGAATTTAGGTTTCTCTTGTGGTTTCGACACTTTCACATACTTTGCTACATCCTCAGCAAACTCATGCTTTTGTAGATCAGCAAAGGAAAATCCGTACATTCCCCAAATATCAGCGGCAAAGAACTTAACATTTGCATCACGGCAAATGCTGTCCACGCGAAGGTGCTGTGCAGTCGAAGCCCCTACCAAGCATACAACATCAAAATTTTTAAAGTACTCCGCGTCTTTCGAGTCCAACGGTTCGGTGTCGGCTTTCAGTTCAACCATCGGGTTTAGTTGTTGTGCACGAGCTAGTGACGCTTCCGCGCGGTTGCTGCCGATCGATGATTGAGGCGCCAGAAACTGGGAGCAGTGATCTTCCTCTGTAACCTTTCTATCGTCCAACAGCGTGACCGACTTGACTCCCGATAGAATGATATTTTTTGCTATTTCCGAACCGAGGCCATTCATGCCGGAAATGAGGATACGTGCCGAACGCAGACTGTGAAGGAACAAGGCGATATTTTATAAGCTACCGGCCTGCTTCGCGTACCTTGTATTTAACCTACCGTTTTTGGGAATCCAAACCCCATAGTCGGATCTGACGGTCATACAACTCGGCCTCCTGCTCAGTCAGTTCAGCGCCATTCGATTCAACCATTTTCAGAATTAGAAAACACACTTAGTTTCACAAACAGTATTATAGTGAATGTGCAACTAAATACATCTATTTTTCAGATAAAAACTCGAGTACAACAGACGTCGGCGTCTTCTACAAATTCCGGTAATAAAGAATACCCAATTAACATTAATATGTCATCGGTAGCGATTCATTCTATAAAAAAACTGAGTCACTTCAACGTCATAAGGGCATTATTATTTGACGAAGAAGGTTTATCAAATTTGATTAAATGGCTTTACTGTGTACTTGATTAAACTATTTTCTCCTAATTATATGCTGATTGTTTCCTTTACATTAACCTATAAAATCGTATGTTTTTGGTTATAAGAATTAATGCTTACAGTAAAGTATTGTTATAACTTATAACTTGCTGGTTGGAGTTGATCATCATTACCAAATATAATAAAAGACGAACATTTCCTGAAAATTGCTCAATACTAACATTTCATTTGAGAAACAATAGCTTGTAAAATTTTTAATTCTTTTCTATGTTATGAATAAAGCTGATAAAACCACTATTTGGCATTAATTTAGTAATGAACTGGGATTAAATTTGCTGTTCAGCTGCTGAATAATATCTTCTTATCCTTTGCGCAATAATCCCCGGGGGAAACAGAATGGCTCATAATGTTGACAGTTGTTTTGTTTTGGTTGTGTGTCATCAGGTGATTTTGTTGTTCACGTCTCTGTGTTCCAAAGTGCGGCACAAAATATTCGAAATGGGCTGCTGGTGTGCAAATACCCTGCACAATTAATCTGCTCACGTTGCACGTTGCCCATCGTTGCGCTCGATCGTTTGTGCCGTGTTGACAAACGGCAACAAGAGGTAACATTGCCTAAGTTTGAGGGTGTCTGTTGGTGAAGGCTGTTCTGTCGATCTTTTTACATTGTGCCGATTACTATTGCTAATGCGTAGTAAGCCGTTCTAACTCCGCCAAATTGTTTTACGTCTGATTAAGCAACACAAGTGACATAAACGATAGAAATCAATCCGTGTGATCATTAGCAGTGATTTTAAAATGTATTCGCGGTACGAATTATGGGTAACGCTGTACCGCAGGCTACTAAATCATCTCAAGGAATTTTGCTGTACAGTGCCTACTTCGCATACATCGTTGGCTTGCAACCCTGCTACTAGAGCTCTGCACCAGCAGGGTCCTAACAACGTCGATAGCTGGAAGATGTACCACAGCGCGCTGCTTCTCGAATACCGGAAGCACCGCCAGCGGATGGCGAAGCGAGAACAGCTCGAACTTGCCCGGGAGATGGTTGCAGCACGCGAAATTGCTCAACACTGTCGCAGCAACAATCGAACGTACAGTGAGCTATGCGAACTAGAGCCAACCTTCGGACGACCCCTTTCGTTCGTGCAACGATTCTTCCTGGAGCATCGCTACATCTTCGAAGCCATTGCAAAGCACATCCGCACGCCAGAGCTGCTGACCGACGTGCGGGTCAATCCGCAGCTCGATCAGTTGCTCCTCGGCAAGGGCCAACTGCGACCAGAAACGTTGCGCCAGCTGACCGAGTACGTACTGGAGAGCGAGTATTGTGGATGTGTGCACATTTACACGGACGCGTCTAAGTCACCGGACGGGCAGTGCGGGATCGGCGTGTTCGATGAAACCAATGGAGTAAGAATAGCCGTCCAGCTCAAGCTAGACACCAGCATAATGACGGCGGAAACGCTCGCAATAAAGGTAGCGATGCGGCACATTGCAGAGCGTGGCATCCAGCGGGCGGTGCTCTTAACCGATAGCCAGGCGGCCTGCACCTTTCTGAAGAAGAATCGCAACTCTCGCTACCGCAACGCGGTCGCACACGAAATTCTCGAACTGGCGCGCAAGTTCCGGGTCACTATCCAGTGGATTCCGGGCCATGTGGAGGTAAGCGGGAACAGCGTGGCTGACGAGCTGTCCCGTGCTGCCCTTAACAGCGGCACCAAGCGTGTGGAGAACGACATTTTCGTGCACGACGCCATCAGTTACTTCGAGGAACGGCAAGCTTCGAAAATCAACAAATGGTATCAGGAGTACATTCGCCTGAAGGGAAAATCGCTCAAGCAACTGTGCGGCGAAGAAGATGCCGACTTGGCGACACATTCGTACTGTGGAGTTTAGGAGACAAAACAAACTGTGATATGATAAGAATGTGCAAGAGAATTGCATCAAATGTTAATTGTTTAAATGTGTTTAAATGGATAGTGTTTTGGATTTGGATGCCATTAGAATCTGCGGTGACGCTTAGTATGCAAAGTTTATCAACAATAATGAACTTAAGGACATAAAGTAATACGATGCCTCGGGCGTTGGGTCAGTGTGATTGGAGGTGAGAGAAGATCGTTATGGTTTGATATCAGTTCATCTACTCTACAAATAATTTCAAATTTGCATTAATATTATTCTAAATTTGCATATACACATTACTTTAATTTGGTTCCAATTGCACGTCATGTTATGTATTTTTTTGTTAATATTTTCCTTCTTAATCCAAGCACATTGTATAGCACAGTTCTTTCCTTATTTCAATACAGATTTTTTTTAAGGCAGAAAAGATCACACCAATAAGATAAATGAAATTCATAACGTTAACCTAACCGGGTCCCACCCGTTGTTAACAGTTTCCTGTTGGACGCTCGGGGCTAGGTCGTACGTTCTGAATGATCGTTAATTTATTCCGATTAAGACAATCTATTGGCTTGCCGGACATGTATGTGTGCCACCGAACCAGCGACAGCGATTTTAGCACAAATTCTGAGCCGGTAAAAAAAATAAGAAAACGTCAGGTTATGTTTTGCGAATGGTGAATGTTTATGTTTGATGCGCTGCTATATGGCGTTTCATTTCTGGTTCTGCAGGAATGTTTTGTTGCTTGTGGTGATTAGCCGCGGGTGGTTATCAAACTCCAATTTTCTTCCAGTACCTACCACGTCTTTGCAACATCGAAGGAGGGAGAGACGTGATAAGAACGGGTGCGACCCATCCCGTAAGCGTTAACGATGTGCGTATGTGCGCATAGTTTAGCAAAGCGCTTTAATAGAACACTCTACCGCGCGGTTTCTATCAGTTCGAAGTCAGCCGAACTGGTAGACGGTCGTGGTTTCGCGTGCGACGTCCCGTCCCGGTGCCAATACGTCGTTGGCGGGTGGGCTATCTGGGAGAGGAAGAGCCGTATTTTGTGCTACGGTGATTTCGGCAGGTCCAAATGACCATTCCCATCACTACCACTGAGACAAAAATCTCCGTCTATCAGTGACATAGAGCGCGGTGAACGAGGTGAGGAAGCAATAAGGTAACGGAAAGCAATCCGAGTTCGAGGTGGTGCTGATAACGGCCGACAGCAAACGTTCAAGGCACGCACACACCGACCTATCCGACGGACGCAATTGGTTCCCTGTCGTGCGCCACATCAGACGGGGTATCAAGAACACAAGTGCTTTCAAGCAGGCAGAAGAATCTGGCGCATTAAAAAAAAACAGTTGCGCAGTGTTAGTATTGGGAGTGATTTTCCCGTATTTATCATTGCAAAATCTGCTCTCCCGCAACCGTGCCCCAAATGGGCATGTATAAAACGCGCTAACCGATGGTCTGCCCGAAACCATTGCTTTGGTTCCTCGACGGCAACACAATCGGACGACGGGCACAGTTGCTGGTTGGTTGGTTGGGTGGTGCGCCTGTTGGCTGTTTCGTTATCTCGCCCCAACACTGTGAAGTGAGCCGCGTCCGTGCGTCCGTGCGTGCGCATTCGTTCGTTTCGTGTTTAGTTTAAGACGCTAATTTTTCGCGATCCTTGCGGGCAAGTGTGCTAGGGACGGCGTGAAGAAGAAACAGACAATTCATCTTTCTTTGTTCGTTTTAATCCTATCGATTTGTGTTGTGTTGCATCTATCAGTTTAGTACAGTATTAGTTGATCTTTATCCAAGCCACTTGTGTATAGTTGAACCCGAGCGTGTGTTTATACGATTTTTTATTTATCGTTTGTTCTATTTTCATCCTTGATGCTAGCTTTCGGCTATCTGTTGTTTTTTTTTTCTATTAGTGGCGCGGGTGTTTTTGTGTGTTCGCTCTTCCGTTTTTGTTTTCGTTCGCTCCAACCCAACCACCCCGATCGGTTTATTTATAATGTTATGCGTCTTTGCAAACCATTTCCTTGCAGTTCCGCTGCTCCCTGACATACCATCCGTCTCGTATACCGTTCCTCTGATGCTTCACGGCCGACCGGTATCCTCGGGAACGTCCAGAGCGTGGCATATCGGTTTTAGTGCGGGTGTAACATTGTAGCGCGATATTCCACGATAGCAGCAAGCAACGCAGAGGGCTCGGGTGTACAAAATGGATGTCGTCTACACATCGGACAGCTGCGATAGTGATTCGCGCGAGCAGAAGACGGTTGATCTGGGCCATTCGAACAAGCGGCACCTCGATGACGATCTGCTGCGCGTTTCAAAGTCGAAGAAGCTGGCGGAAGATATCGAAACGGTGCTGCTCAATCACAACAAGCTGATAAGGGTGCCATTGTCGCTAGCCGACTTCACCAACCTGAAGGTGCTGGACCTCAGCAACAACCGGCTGGAGGAGCTGCCGGAGGTGATCACGCAGTGCCAGCTGACGACGCTGATCGTGAAGAACAACCTGTTGACGGACAAATCGCTGCCAAAGTCGCTTCTCGGCACCGCCGGCAGCGGCCTGAAGGAGCTAAACCTGAGCGGCAACCGGTTCGCTCACTTTCCCGAGCAGGTGATCGAGCTGCGATCCCTCAAGTATCTTTACCTCGGTGGCAACCAGATCACCAACGTGTCGAAGGACATATGGAAGCTTCAAAGGTGAGTCGAAACGCACAAGAATTAGCAAACGTAATCTTGACCACGGTGGGAATCATCTTCGGTGGGCTATGAGAGAGCCTAACCAAGCTTCCCGGGTGGTACTTCTATTTCTAGAAACAGCTGTCCCACCCGGTATAGGCCGGTCTGTTGCGTCCCTTCGAGATAACGCGTTTCGTACAACTTTTAGAAAAGTTAGCGACCCCGACGACAGTTCGTTTATCGTCGTCTAAGCAGCAGCGAGGGCTAACCGGGAGATAGCAAATGGTTGCGAGATAGTGCTCATTATCTTGTAGGTACTGTTGGTCGTACGCCATCAGTGATGAAAAATGCTGCGTTTGTGTTAGATTGGATTGCGTGCGTGTGCAAAACATGCGTATCAAATCGCCGGTCGTTATTGCAATGATCGTTCGTGCCTCTAAACTTTGTTGGACGTTTATAGTGTTGATTGGACGTTTATTATTTCAAACAATTGTCTCAAATCATTCAGTCAATATATGGAAGAATTGACATCTCGTGAGACCCGAAGAGAACAGGTTGCCTCTCGCTGTGGAAAAAATAGGTTTTGTCACATACCTTTTGTTTCCTCGTATATAAATAATAAAAACTAGCAGACATTCTATCGTCAATACAAGTTTTTTTTGGTTGGCAGAATTAAGAAGAATACATTAGTGATTAATAGGATGCTACACAAATTGATACATTAAATAGTTAGTTGTTAAATAATAAATTGTAAGGTGTTAAAGTAACGGCTGAAAGTAAACGCCATACAGGAAAATTGACCAGAACTGAGCACCCTAGTTACCCAAATGTATGCTTTTTAATTTAACGTAATTCAACAAAACGTTCACTAATATTTGTGTTTCTAATGCAGTTTGCAGTTACTTTCGCTGGGCGGAAACCTGATCACCGAGATCCCGGAAACTGTCGGCTTGCTCAACCATCTGCACGCACTCGTTCTCTGTGATAATTTGCTCGAGATGCTACCCGCTTCCATAGCCCGCCTGGTCAACCTGAAGTCGCTGTTGTTGCACAAAAATCGCCTAAGACATCTGCCCCGGGAGATCATCACGTTGCGGAATCTAACTGAGGTATGAGTGGGTGAATGAAGTGATTACGACTTTACCTCATTACAGCTTTTTAAGCTTGTATACTTGTGACAAACTTACCGTAAAGCCGCCAAAGTCGCCAATTCAGAGCAGCTTGTGGGCGGTTTTGTTTGAAATGCGATTAGAAGCTGTGTAACCATGTTGTCACATGCTATGAACGTTATAGGGTGGCGTTGAGGAAGCAGCCATCTCTGTTAATCATCAATCTAGGAAGAGGCTAGGAGTTAGCTCGAAGCTTTACGCGATTTGTAGTTTACAACCCGCTTACAAGTATGTTGATGGCACTGCTAACTTCTTAATAATCAACTGATAGTGTTGGCAAAGACGTACATTGTACAATGCATTTTGTTTTATTGTACTATACGCTGTGTAGGACGATTGGTACCAATTCTAGAAAATACAATTAAGATGGAAAGTTTTCTACGTCATTACTTGCACAAATTGGCCTATTTGATCTTGATTAACTGGCGAGTGAGGTGATATTAGCGGATGGCTCCGGTTGACAAAGAACAACAGAGCGACTGATAACACCGATCGCCGATCAACGTGCAGTATGATTAGCGGACGTAGTTCGCTCTGTAGCATGACATGCACTTTTAGCTAAACTAAACACGGTAAACACAGTGCAACTACGAGAATGGGGACAACAGGGTGCGATCACTACGAGTTCGCGTGCTAAAAGCTACATAGTGGGTCGGAAAAATGAAAGCCATATTTGTTTAAGTTTCAACTTTCAATTTATACATTTTCGTTGCCTTCTCCTACAGCTAAGTCTGCGCGATAATCCACTCGTTGTGCGTTTCGTCAAGGATATGACATTGAATCCTCCGAGCTTGCTGGAACTGGCCGGACGTACCGTGAAAACTTGTGCCATTCGATACGGGGTGGAAGATCTGCCACGCACACTGATCGAGTACCTACACACTGCAAACTGTTGCGTTAATCCCAACTGTAAAGGTAAGAGAACTTTCTTCAGTAAATGCGAAAGGCGACCATATCACTCATCATTTTATGTTTGTCCCTTTTCAGGAGTGTTCTTTGATAATCGGGTGGAACATATCAAGTTCGTAGATTTTTGCGGCAAATACCGTATTCCGCTGTTGCAGTATTTGTGCTCCTCCAAGTAAGAATCGGTGCTTCATCGGTGGAGCAGGTTTAGACTCCTGCATGGAGCTAATGGCTTAAGTGTGGAAGTTTTAATTTTATGATCCGCTTCAGGTGTGTTGCAGATACGAGCTCATCGGATCCGGGCAGTGAGCCGAGCAGCAGCATGATGCGTAAGGTTTTGCTCGGCTAGCTGAGAGGAGCACACGTCATTCGCTGTATCGATGGTACAAATTTGATACGAGCTTTTTGCCAAATAGAACGTACGGGTCGGCAAGCCAACCAGCCATCGAATTTGTTATTCTGTCGACTGCTGGTCAACATGAAAGTGCTACTTCAAGTGTTAAGGTGGTTTATTGCTAATTAGAGAATAGAGTACAAGAACACGGTTTTAATTGCCACCAGGTACGGCTAGCAGTGCAGCATGCAAACAAAAAACTAAACGAAAGCACAAAAATCAACGGAATCCTTTTGTTAAACGAAAGTTTACAGTGAAGAAGAATTAAATTTTTCGCCATGCTCTAGTTCCCGCACTACAACAGCAGCTGCTGCAACAGCATCTCTCATCGCAGTGCCGAGAAGGACGCGCGACACCTCTTGGAAGGATTATGTGATGTGATGCTGCTCCAAGAGCAGCTAGATGGGAAGCAATACTATTTACTATAATATACACATACATGCACAGAAGACCACTGCGAAAGCAAGCGCGTTGAAGATGTAAACCAGTAATATCACAAAGATTACAGTACAGATAAAAGGTGCAACATTATCCAAGAAGAGGTGCAAAAACAATAAAAAATTGCCATTGTGTTTCGAATGATACAGAGGATTTGTACGGGGTCACAGATAAAAAACTGGTTTCGTGAGCGGAGCAGAAATTGGACAAAGGTGGCATTTTTACAAATGAGCTGCCGGTGATGTGGTTTTCGGTTATGTTATTTGCCCCTACGGTCATCTAGCGAATGCCTGATCATTAGTCGGCAGAGAACAGTTATAGATAAGATAATTCTTTAAATTCTTTTTTTTAGTATAGCAATGCACCAAGTGAATGTGCTATAATGCACAGACCCAGAGCACGTGTGTACCTCCAGGCTTGGAATTTTTATTTTTTTAGATCATGGACACTTATAATTGATAAAGTGTATTATATTTCTAAAAGACATGCTATATCGATTGGCAGTTGTTTCAACTTCTCCTTGTTTGATTTTCATGTTTTAAGGTACCTTTCAAAATTAGAAAAAATCTGAATTTAGTAAAACTACAACAGAAAGTGGTATTTGGCAAATGTTTTTTAACTCAGTTGTTATTTTTGTTGTTGTAAAAACCGACACAGCATTCCAGTGAAATTCGGCATTTTTCAGTGTTTTTAAAATTCTGCTTTCAAAAGTCCTTAAAACACCCCTGTACGTTAAAAAAACACCCCAAGTACAGTTGCTGCAATAAAATTAGTATTACATAGCGCTGTGTTCGGCGAGCACCGTGCGTATGACAAACACAACCACACCGCTGTCACTGGTCATCTCGTACTGCGCACCATGTTTACGTTTTGTTGTGCTGCTCGCTCAGCAAGTGTCACATTTCGCTGATGCACAGTAAATTCCGTGCGCACGGATGCCGCCGGTTCGTTATGAGGTGTTAGTGAACACCTCGGAAAACCACCACCGTCCTGGGCTTACCGTTGTTTGTGGCAGATGGTCAAAGTGACTCAGAATAACCAGAAGCGCTTGCGGTGGTGGCAGTGCGGACCGGATGCAGATGGAGACGCATGATGGTTGGACGTTGAACCATGTCCCGTGGTGTAGCGTACAACAGCTGTTAAGATAGTCGCCTTGAGCATTGCGTGATGGGTTATTTGCGACGGAGGTGAGAACTATCATATTTCCCGTCTTGGTGGCTAAAGAACCAACAACCCTTATATCGGCGGTGTGTGCAAGAATGACAGTTTACGTGCAGAAGCGGTGGCGGTGTATAGCGACGCATGCAGCGACAATGCCAGTGATGTAAGGGTAAGTAAGTGTTGGACGGTGTCAGTTGCGAGTGCTGGGAGGAACCAAACTAATCGAATGCCTTATTCTAATCGAATTCAAAAGTTTATTGACCTCGCGGCCCTTTGCTATCGTTGGCAGGGGGATAGTGACAGTGAACCAGCTAGAGTGCGTTCTTTTTTGTGATATGTCGTTTCGTGAGCGCCAAAGAAGGATTATTCACTCCCATAAGTGCGTTCACTGTTCTCAGTTGCTATGTTGTTCCAGGCATCTTTTTTCTTTCCATTGTTTTGCTAGGCCTGCTGTCACGGCCGACACTCTACTTCTCTCGTTCCTTCTCGTACGTCATCGACTGCGGTCTCGCTCTCGGCGGTGGAATCAGCTGTTCACGAGTGAAAACAAGTCTGCCATGCGTAGCCTTCAGACGGAAAAGAATCGTGTTTTTGTTTACGTTTCACTTTCATCTCTGTTCCTTTAGAGAACGTGAATTCAGCGGGGGGAGGCAGGCTATATGTTTATGAGTGTTTGTGCTGGTAATTACTGCAGAAGAAGACAGATGCGTTTATACCGCGTTAATATGTGCCAAATAGGAAACGTTATCAAAATCATTCACTAGGTACGTGCTTACAAATAGAAAATTTGTTAGATGTGCATAAACGCAGTCCTACTTCATATTTTTGCTTTGTTTTCATAATTAATCAAGCGTTTTGATTAATTCGTGCTGCATTTTAGCTAGCGTAATGGGTTAAATGAACAATGATGTCTGAAGGCCGAATGAATTATTCCGCTCGATTTGACCTCAATCGAAAACTGGACACTTGCTGGCGACAAACATGATGCGTTTAGTTTAAAATTGTGTACAAACGTTAAATAACCTTACTGCACGTTTACCCCATACTTTTGCTTTGTATGAATCCAACATACTCCATTTAAAACGTGCTTCGAAGCGGTACGAAAGCTTTGCTCAAAGTTCAATATTAGGTTAGACGTGACGCTTTGTGATCCATTTATCTCTTGGCCTTATCTGCACATTATCTGGCAGATGCTGTTGATCCATTAATAGAAAGACCGGCAATAAACACTCGTTCACCGTGCGAAACATGCTCAGTAACGGCTTCGCTCACTGGTCTTTTCAGTGTGCGCTCCGTGACAAACATCCGACAACGGCTTCTTATCGCTGCGAAACACGAGTGGGTCATTTATCATCCGATTGCACCGTGCCGACGCTTCATACCACTGCATATCGCGGAGACACTATCTTCTACAGTGTAGCAGCATCACTTCCGCCAGACACCAGTCTCTCTCCGTACGCAGCAGCAAACCTGATGGCACGGCGGTAGAGAATCGTCTGTTTCCTACGCTACGACGCCATAAAATGGCCCCGACGGAAAGTGGTACGGAAGAAGTCGAAAAACCGATCGGTGTCCCGGAAGTGTTCGGTATCGATGACGACGAACGGAAGAATCACGATGAGCTGGAAGCACAACCTCTTTCGATCCCGCTTGGAGATGAAAGCAAAGCACCGGTAGATGTGCCTAAGAATAGTTCGAAAACTATCGGGTGGAAAGATGGTTATCAACAGGTACGTTAGTTACAGTAAAAAGAATCTTAGGACGATGCATCTAACAAGTGTTCGTTAATTTCAGGTCCTTGCAACATGCCTCGTGAATCTGATCGTCGTTCAGGCGGGTATTAATATGACCTACTCGGCCATCCTTCTGCCTCAGCTCTCGGAACCGGACAGCCCCATACTCATAGGGCGCAACGAAGCATCATGGATAGCGTCTGTGGTGACAATCGCTCTTCCGCTTGGTTCCCTCGTCGTTGGTCAGCTAATGGATCAGTTCGGACGAAAGAAAGTATCGCTCGCCACATGTGTACCGTTCGCGCTGGGCTGGATCTTGATCGCCGGAGCGACAAACGTTAGCATGATTTACATGGCCCGCATCATTCTGGGTACCTCCGGTGGCCTGACAACTGTGGCGTTGGTGTACGTTAGTGAGATTTCTCACGTATCCTTGCGCCCAATGCTGTTATGCGCTAATAGTGTATTCGTATCGTTTGGCATCCTACTTACTTGCGTACTAGGTAAGCGCCTAACGTTTCGGCCTTCCGTTTGGAGAATGTAAGCATTACGAATTTTTCTTTCCCCAGCGGTGTTTTTCGATTGGCGAGCGATAGCGTACATCTTTGCTGGCTTTTCTGCCGTAACGTTTCTGCTGATTCTGCTGATACCCGAGTCTCCACACTGGATTGTGACGTTCACCAAGAAAGACCCTTCCAAAGCTAGGCATGTTTTAAATTGGCTGTATCGTGATAAGAAGGTGAGAAAATGGATTTACTACGCGTGTGGTCAATTTATATGACAGGCATTGTTATTGTTATTTTAGCTTGCCGATGAGCAGTTCCTTCAGATTGTGGCAAATGGTAGCCCAACACGCCCGGTGCACGCTGCGATGGGAAAGACAAGTAGTGCCTTAAAATCGCTGTCACTGAAGGTGTTCCTGCTGCCACGCGTCTACCGTCCGATGACCATCCTGCTGTTGATGTTTCTCTTCCAGCAGCTATCAGGCGCATACGTACTGATCTTTTACGCGCTAAACGTGTTCGAACAAATTAATGACGCAACATTGGATGGAAAACCGGGTGCCACTTTCAATCAGTACACGGCGCTCGTGGTTTTGGGATTGATTCGTTTCATAATGTCTATCATAACGTCCGGCTGCTCGAGACGGTACGGTCGCCGCCCGTTGCTATGCATCTCAGGCTTGGCAATGGGTGCTTGCATGACGATAGGTGCGTTGTATCTCGACTTAATTCACCATCGTGTTGGCAGTGCGGTTACCGGTAGCTATATTTTGCTCGCGTGTGTACTCGGATACGTGTGCTTTAGTGCACTCGGGTATCTTGTGTTGCCCTGGACGATGATCGGAGAACTGTTGCCAACAGATGTAAGTAGCGCTGGTGGTTGGTTTTATTATTTGAGTAAATATTTTTTTTAAAATTCGTTTCACTCTTTGCAGGTAAAAGGAAAGCTTGGAGGTCTTACCGTATCGGTAGCGTACGTACTGATGTTCGGGGTAGTGAAGATTTTCCCATATTTGATTGAGCAGATCACGATTCGCGGCATATTCTATGTGTATGCCGTGACAAGTTTCGCTGGGGTGGCGTACATTTACTGCTATGTACCGGAAACGTTCGGCAAAAGCTTTGCCGAGATCGAGCGATATTTCATTGATAAACACCACCGACGAAGGGAGGCTTCGCAACTTAGCGATGCTTAAGTAATTAGATATTGTGTGTGTTTTTAGTGCGCCCATGTGTGTGTGATGAGTGTCATGGCGTAGTTTAAAATAGTTTTTACACGTACAGGTGTATATAAATTGTAAGGCAAGATGTGATGAGCAAGAAGAAAGTAATCTAAATAGCTAATAATATAGATGGTTTACGTTGCCGGCGACGAATGTGATGAGCTTTACCTTAGAATTGCAGCAATATCCAGGCAGGGATAGTGCTAACGTTATTGTCTTCCAGTTAGTTTGAATAAGACGACAAAATACTGAACTTACGTACCTTGAAGCGTAACCGAAAAGTTGTCGCCAAATTAGAAGAATATACAAATAATCATAATATAACATATGCATTACTTGAAGGCCATTGGTCCTGAATAAGGGACATGAGACAAGAACAAAAAGCGAAATTTTTGTTTTTTTATAATAGTTTTTTAAATGCAAAGACCAATTTAAATTAAATATACAAAATGTAAATATTAAAAATTAAAATCATACCAACGTAAACACGGTTTACCGGTTCTTTTGATGTGCGTTCGGCCTGGGTAAGTTTTTGCAGAGTTTACTAAGATAATTCCCACCGATAGCTTATCAGCTGATGAAGTGTGTTGTGCGATACCGAGACCAAATAACGAGTTATTTACCTAGGGTGTGAATATATAGTTAGTTGAATTGTTTATCAACTGGTAAAATGATGACAGATTCCTCTTTAGTTACGAGGGATCTACATACCAACCATTTCGAGTACTTTGTTATCTCAAAAAGACAGATCATTAAAGCGTACTGTCGAGTACGCTTGAGCATCAAAAACCTGAAGAATAAAACAATCTATGTGTACCTGAAACAAAACTAACAGTTTAATCACTTTCTTGTCAGATTAATTTTTATTTTGGCGATAGTGGTGCACTCGCTAACAAAAAAGTGTGAGCCTTTTTTCTATCCTCCATTGTATTTATACAATATGCCACTCGAATGGAACGAAATAATTCATGCATATTCAACCTGTTCATTTTCTAGCACTACGCGCTACTTCTTTTTGTTATTTTCAAATCGTCACCTTCACGTTGAATCCCGTGGAGTCCAAAGTTAGTTATTGCACACTTTATATTTAATTTGATTGGTTGATGGTATGGGGAGAATTTTTCGCCAGTGCAAAATGCAGTTAGCTTTTTCACGTTCGGTGTTTTTTTTAAATAAGTTTTGTGTTTTTGTGTCCGGTCGGCTAGGCCGTTGTGGAAAAAGGATGTCGATGGATGGCATAAATTGATCACACAATTTCCTAACCCAATGTTTCGACTATGCGTGTCATCCGGGATATGAACATTTATTTTTTGTGCTATAAATCTTTGTCTGTTCGCGTCCAAAGTTGCATGATTGAATTTTAAGCTTTATATAAGCTATTGTATTCTTTGTTATAGCCATTATGCTATTTTAAGCTTGTGTTGAATGAACATACTGCATACTTAAAAAGTTACTCATTCTTCTTCTATAAAAAATGTTATAAACTGCGTCGTTGTATAAGCTATAAATATTTTGATTTTATCAGGAAATGTTGCTACCAAAAAAAATTAAATACAATATAAAGGTACATCTCTGGACCGTAGAAAAGTTTAAACCGAAATTTTTTATTTCTATGATACCATTTGAAACAAGGTCATGAAGCGGTATAAATCAAAGGAAATTTAAAAGCAATGGTTATACGTAAACAATTCGCTTTCCAACCTGTTCAACCGTGTTTGTTGCACAATGTCATTTAACTGACGCCACATCTGCCGGAACGCGTTTGGTTTCAGTTCGTTTTCCGATGCTTATCACGATACTAACTCCACCTTCGTCCGGCAGTTGCGTTCGTTACACTTCGATGCTACAGGTGCATCGTACTCTGACACCCGTTCGAACGATGCACGTATGTCATGGCGGTGTCACATCATCATCATCAGCGCGACGTGTCCAACATGACACTATCGATTGTAATCTCGTTACAGACTAGAGGTACCGCGCTGGGTATTGTCGCAATTTGATGCCTGATGCTCCAACTTTCACACGTCGGACTACAACTGCTTCCGAAATCTTTCAGCACCTCCGTTAGCCGTCAGTGGAAGTTGCTATGCGAAACCTTCCCCGATGATCGATGTTGACCAGTCGGACGGTAAATCAATGCCCGACGAGCATAATTATGCTGTAAATCTAACTGATGCTGCTATTTCCCACGCAGTACGGAGGCCATTGGGAAGTTGCTATATAAGTATTGATCGGGAAGGCTTACCGGGACAGTTGTCTGAAGAGGTATTGGGTGTGTACTCGTTTTACTACTGGCAAATAAACTGACCGATGGGAAAGTGCGTTCTGGTGTGTGTTGCTTTGGGCTTGGGAGTGGTACTGGGTGGGAAAACAAGTTCCAGCTCCAAGTGCCAGGAAAAATCCCTTACGACCGCTAGCGGATCGAAGGCACCGTCCGGTATGTTGCTTCGCAATTCTGGCCCTGGCCCGTGACGACGTTTATAAAATGGTGATTTCGTATTTCGTTTACACGTGCGTAGGCCCTTTCTGTCCCGGAGATCTTATTTTCGAAGACACATTCGATGGATTTGATCTGGATACTTGGCAGCACGAAAACACACTCGCTGGCAATACGGTAAGAAATATCGTTGGATGTGGAGATATTGGGCACAGTCAGACTTTAGTTTGGTATGTAACCCCTCGCAGGATTCGGAATTCCAATGGTTTACAAACAATCGAACGAACTCGTTTGTCCGGGAAGGTAATCTCTTCATTCGTCCGACATTGACGGTGGACGAGTTCGGGGAGCCATTTCTGAGGTCCGGCGTGCTGAACATTCACGGCTCCTCGCCAGCGGAACAGTGAGTACTGAAGGGGGATGTCTGGTGAGAAGTTTATTAATTCGAAATCTCTTTCGAAGGTGCACCAAACACTCGCCGGACGGTTGCGAACGTATCGGATCCCACGGACAGGTGTTGAATCCAGTGAAGAGTGCCAGCATTCGCACGGTGGACTCGTTCGCGTTTAAGTACGGTAAGGTGGAGGTAAGCGCCAAGCTGCCCGCCGGTGATTGGCTCTGGCCCGCGATATGGTTCCTGCCGAAGGTGAACGCGTACGGCCGATGGCCGGCGTCCGGTGAGATTGATCTGCTCGAATCGAAGGGCAATCGAGATCTGATTAAAAACGGCATCAACGTTGGGATTGAGCAAGTCACGTCGACGCTCAAGTTCGGTCCGAATGCGGCCTACGATTCCGGCTACGGTGCTCCTGGGACCTCCTTCACGCGCAACTCGGAATCGGGCAAGGGCTATCACACCGGCTTCCACCGGTACCAGATGGAATGGACGCCGGATCACGTAACGTTCAGCATTAATGACATCGAGACGGGCACGGTGAAGGTTGGGACCGGATTTTGGCAGAAGGGAAACTTCAACATTAGCACACCCGGATTGGACAACCCGTGGCGCTACGGTAGCATTATGGCTCCGTTCGATCAGGAATTCTACTTCAAGATCTCGGTAGCGGTCGGGGGGTCGGAGTACTTTTCTGACGATGACATTAACCCGACGCGTAAACCATGGCTGAACGGTGCCCCGAACGCGATGACCGACTTCTGGAATGGCAAGAACGACTGGCTGCCGACGTGGAAGTTGGACGATGGAGAATCGAAGGATGCGTCTATGCAGGTGGATTACGTACGTGTGTGGGCACTGTGATTCGGACAGAAGGTGCGTGTTTGTGATGTCTTGTTTTCAAGAACAATCAGCCCAAGACCATTCTCTAGCCGTCAGTAGGCCTGGTGTAGCGAACAGTATCTAAATGTGTAGAAATGTTAATAAAACTCATTAAACCTATAAGTGTGAATTCTTAGCTTTAATAATCGGGGAAAGACGTTGCCAGTCTAAACTAAATCAAATTTACATTTATCGTGATTATTTCACAGTCTCTTCAAATTGCGTGCAAGACCGATCGTGAGCTTCGTTTAGTTTAAAATAATCTATGGCAACAATGATGCATTCATCAGTCACGACTTTGATGGCAATGTCCATACATACGATAACTGACAATAGATAGGAATAAGAAACTGGATTTTGAATACTGGAATAAACCCGTTCAAGAATATAACATCTTCGGGTCCACCAGAGTATATGCAGTAAAAGACGTAGGAAACCAGTTCTGGCAAACGCCAAACCTCACACGTTTAACACACGTTCTGAAAGCATACATTAACAGACACACTGGAGCTGGTTTTGCATAATGCGATGCAATGTGATTTTTGTTTACCACTGGGAATTCCAAATTGTGGCCAGTTTATTCTGGGTTTCCATCATTAATCACAACACCAACGGCGTGAAGGTTTGAGTCAACGTTATCAACGTTTGTCAGCAAGTTGCGCAAAGTTTGAAAACCACGCGCCCGGTTCGGTTAAATCGCATAAAAAGCCGGTCATCGGCTTTACTGTGGGGCAATGGTGGGGAGAAAAAAACAATACATGCTTCACTAATCGTGCGATGGTGCGGTGGGAGAGACTATCGGATCATGACTCGTTTCAAGTCGGGACGTGCAGCAGCATTTTGATGATACTGATCAGTGAATCCCATAGGTGGATGCCGGTAGTAGGTTGTCGTAAAAGTTTTGAATGCTATGCGTTATTTGACTGGAGATGTTTGACTCTTAATGATACTGTAGAAATGTAATATTTAACTATTTATATTT
>JXXB01023088.1:0-15549 GCA_000956275.1 Anopheles koliensis | reverse complement strand
CCAGAGGTTAAAAGGAGCAAGTCTAATGGACGTTTGTTTAATTTAAATACGTACTGAGGCTGGAGGGAGGCTTGGGGCTAGCTTATACAAATTGTACCATGTTCCGTGGTTGTTGTGGGTGTTAGAATAGTAATTTACACTCCGCGGGGATTAATTCTACTCACGCTGCAGAGCAGCCGCATGTTGGCGTGGCGTGATCGTTTCAGGATGAATATATTATTTAGAGCCGTTAAACTGATTTGTGCAAAGTTTATCGTTAGCGAATGCAAACCTACTAGCAAGGTAACTCATTTCGTGCTAATCGTTGTAGTTTACGGGAAAGAAGAGTAAAGAAGGCAACGAATTGTTTATTTTTAACAAACGATTTGATGCATTTTTAAACAATTTCCCTTTGTAAACATCGTTGTAATATTTGTAATAGAAAATAGAGATTCCCTGCCTTAAAATTTGTTCGTCGTTACAATAGATGGTGTGGCAACAGGGTAAGGATCATTACGGTATTGCGGAAGGAGGGTGAACGGTGGGTGGTAGAAAGAAACATAAACATGTACGGATGGGTATGCTCCTGTCCGCTTGGATGGAACAGATGGCTGCAACCGTACAGCTGCGTGGCTTTAGACAGAGGATATTGCATATGTTGAGCTGGAGTCTGAGTCGGATGATGCTACTGCGGAGAGATAGAAATCAGTGATGATACGAAACACACATACAAAACAAGTACACACATACAGATACACATTGATAGATAGAGAGACACATATACAGTAAGCATAGCCAAATACAATCACATCGAGACAGCACGACATCGATAACAACATCCATATTGGGAAATCGAGCAGCTAGCACACGGAAACACATAGTCACAGACACCTAAAATGAGGATCGAGTTGCGGCAAGAAGGAGGAAGGGTTTTAAATAATCGATGTTACAACGGATTGACTAGCAAGGTGAATAAATTCCATGTACGATGGGAACATTGTTCCATGCGTGGTTGATATGGGTGAGTAGTAAAAAATGAATTAAATTAAGTGAAACATGAAACAAATCAAATTTAACATTCATCAACACATATAACATCGGCTATGGAGACCACCATTGGGTGTTTTTACGATTTTTGATCCAATTATAATCGTGTTTGAATGTTTCAGATTTACAGACGTGCTCAAAAAGATAAACAAATTTAATGATTTGACCGTGTTGTTTAATCAAGCTAACCGAATGTGAAAGTATAAAACGTATCCCAAACTACTGAATCGAACAGCTTTTTTGAAATTTTGTATTTTATTACCGTCACATTTCACTTTCCTTCGAATGTTAATACAATTAACAGCGCAAGTAACGCACACGATCCACGCATTCAAAATTCACGTGACGTGCCAATCTTTTCCAAAAACTTACAACGGCCTCGCACGTAGCCATTAGCACGCGCGTCACTTTGAGCACCGTTTGTGCCGCGTTTGTGACCATACGTTTTACGACCCCAAATCCATCCCCGTTTGCCGACGAGGGATTTTCACGATACGACCATTGTCGAACCGAACCCATTGCAATGCCGGTCTCATTTTTCACAATCGTACAAGAAATACTTAAATCCTCCCTTCGACCCGAACATTATCGGAACGGTGCGATCGGGTGGCACCCGAAAGATTAAACACTATAAAAAGCGGTAAGCAGTTTTCGCACTCCCGGATTGGCTCGATTTATGGCTTTACGATCGATGGTGTGCCAGCGGGAGTGCGGGGCGAGAACCAACCGCAGAAGTATTTGATTTTTTCTTTGTGTGTGTGTATGTTTTATTATCAGTTCAATGGTCACCGGATCGTGAAATTTATTGTGCGGGATTTCGTATTTTATGTGCCACCATTACGGTACCGTGAAGTGCGTTCCAGCTTGCGGATTGTGAAATGAAAGGTAAACAGATTTGTCAATCTATAAAGTTAATGAAACCACCGTAAAGTTGGTTCAAACAACAATTAAGTGAAATGTAAATAAAACTTGTTTACCTAGAATGTTTTACTGGCGATGGCTAACAAAAAAAAAAAGTTGAAAATATTACACTGAAATATTCCAACGCTTGTATAAGGTCATGCGAATGCGATTGACTTTTTTGACCATGATCGCCGTCGGCCTTCGTTAAATTTAATCTGCTTCACACTTCCTGCCTTACGTGACCTGTAGCGCCTATCAATTTCATAATCTACTATTGGATTTTTTTCCCAATTTTTTGCTGTGACGCCCATATGTGCTGTGGAAAAGTTTTTTCTTTCTTCTCAAACCACATCATTTACATTTCATTTGAATAAGAGCAAGGGAAACAAAATCAGAACAAAATCGTTAATCTGGGTCCGCACATGGGTGTTATGAATAAATTTGCACCGTAAACACACCTTTTCTGGCCATGGCTTTTTGGGAAATTTGCGTGGCACGTGGGTTTTTTCCCCTCCATTTTTTTCATGTAGAAATTCGTTTGGGTTTTAACGTTCAGCTCGTAGCGGCACCAGGCGCCTCCATCCACTGCAAACCGAACGCCACCAGGCGTCGTCGCCATTTAGCCACGGAAAGAGCGCCTTTTCACGTTCCGTTCTGTGGTAAATAATCGAACTTAATAACGTGTATGAGATAATGCGAACTGAGAGCGAGCGTTACTCCTGCTGTGCGTTGCTTCCTGTTTCCCTTTTAAAGCATCTTCAACGGTTTGGAGTGCTTCAAACCGCAGTGCAACGAGGCACACTCAACGTAAGGAACTCTTGGTAAGAAGACTAGAAGCTACCGAAAGTGACAGAACCGAAAAAATAATCAACAAAAAAAAACACACTCGAACGAAGAGTTTTGCGTAAAGAGCAATAAAGTAAGGAAAGCTTACGAAAAAGAGGCAAAGCTTAACGCAAACCACTTCCCCGTTTTCATGATCGGATTGTGGATGGGCCAACCGTACTTTTGGCAGACAGCCATAAAATTGGTTGATTGAATTACATTGCCTTTTCCCGCTCGGGAAGCACGCGGGCACATTTCGGCGCATTTTTCAATAAAAACACACTCGCACTTTCGCTGCGGTAGTGCTTCGGGCTGGTTTATGACTTTGTTTCGGTTTCGATCGGCGCTGGCCAGTGTTTTTTAAAATGACAGCAAAGAAAAGCGTGAAAGCACCTTACGCGAGGGTAGCAGTGGTGCCGAGGGAGGAAAGGCAAATTGGGAGGAACAATTGGGAAAATTGGAAATCTGTTTGTTACGGTTGCGGGCTAAATAGGTTTGGCGTGATACAATTGGAAACGAATTGAATTGATTTAATTATTGGCTGAGTAAATTTCATCCGAGCGGCGCACATAAATCACTCTCATCTTTCAACCAAGCTGCGGTGCCGTTGGCGGGTACAGCAGTTGTTTATTCGCGCAACATAAGGATTGGAAAGATTGTTTTTTGTTTGCCCTGCGTATGATTTACTACGAGTTAATCGATAAATGTAATTTATTTTTTGCCCCTTAAATCTACGCTAATTGATGCATCTTTCGTGTGATTAGTGTATGAAATGAAATTAATGCTTGGATGAAAGCAGCGGCGTGCAAGCCGAGCCGAACTGGCCGGCACATTATCCCATTAACCCTTTTAACCCATGATCGGATGCATGAATGAATGATGAACAATATGGTTCGATTTTGAAGCGAACGACCCATTTGCCGTTTTTAACTGGCGCATCATAAAACTGGTACAGCATAAATAAAGCCGTGGGTGACCGTGAAGCGTACGGCACCTTTAATGGCTGCAAATCTGCCTTTAACGGCTTCACTTTGATGGTTGATGGATCGTTAAAAAGTTGTGCGATAATGGCGAAACGGTTTGTAATGGGCCGCATGTTTTTTGCAACCGCTTCGAGAGAGAAGAAACACGCGCTTCACATCCGTGATCGGGGATGACATTTTGTTTCCAGCAAATTTAAGATAATAATCGGCCACTTTGAGTCGATTTAGCTCTTCTTCCCGAGTGTGGCAAATGTACGGGAAGAGTGGAGTTAATAGACTAGAGTGAGAAAGCGATGGTTAAAAAGGGTATGAAACACTATCATCGATGCGACCCGTACAAGGGTGCAATTTTTCGCTGGATAGCATTCCATCGTAGCGGAAAATGAATCCAATTTCAGGCGACGGGAACTGTTCCGTCGTTGCCATGGTTTTTTTTTCTTTCACCCATCCGAGCTGCTTATTGCCGACATAAAGTCACGCTTGGTATTTGGTTTAGTGTGTATGTGTGTGTTATTTTGCTTGTTTGTTACACCTGGTGAAATGATTGTGAGAAAAATGTGGCAGGAAGGAAGGGTTCAGAATGGAAAGGTCATCTGTATGGGAGCACAATTTGGATGTCCTTGACACGTGCTGAAATCGTGCGAGCATTTGTGTGAGAAAGGATGTTCGCTTGATTCTATGCTTTGTATTTGTTTGGATTGTTCTCTCCCTACAATCACTTTAGTCCTTATTTTTCACTAAACTCAAGTCTCTATAGAGGCACCTTTCCATCTACCCATAGAAACAGGACATTCACACCGTCCGGGGAGGATTTAGATTATCTTACACAAAAGCGCGTGCACGAAAAAAGGAGCAAAACACAGATGGGTAATTTTTCCGGCTGATGATACCCAATTTCCACGTGATTTATGCGACGCCCAGCCTTCTCCATGGGGGATGGTACTTCTTTGAAAATTTACATGCCTGCCTACCCGGCACTCTTCATTATCGTGCGTGTATCGAGCGTACTAAAAATAAGCACAACGAGGTGCAGTAAAGCCAACACTCGTTGTTTTAGAGCCCGTAAACAAAGCGACACAAGCGGTGGCATTTGTGTGTCTGTGCGAGGGTGAGAGAGCATGAAATATACCGGGCACTGAGGGCGACAAGCGTCGACCGGTACCTTCGTTCGTTCCCAAAAAGGTAAACCAATTCCATTAATATCGTCTCAGCGCTTTGGAGCCGTAGCTCGTGGCTAGCGGATTGGCTTACACATTAAAGCAGGTCCTCGAGATCGACGAGGCCGGTGCACGGTGCTGGATGGTATATCGTTTTTCGTTAAAAGCTAATTTAAATACGAACCGAACAGAGCAGCGATGCTGGTAAGCGAAGAGGAAACCTTACCGGAGACTCCGGTTTTGCTCTCGTTCGCTCGCTCTGACCGTGGTGATTAAAATCGCTTCAACCGGCTTGACGCCTTTAAAATGGTGTCGAGCCAGAGCCGTGAAAGAAACGAGCTTGCGGCGGAACGAGCATCGCCGGGAAATGTACGCAAATTCACACTAATCGCACACGCCATTGGATGGTAATCCCTTGTGGTGCGTGATGGTAGGTTGTTATTGTTTATTTTGTTACCGTTTCAGGAAAAGAAACGAGTGTGCCATGGTTTGCAGTAAGGCGCTGAGAGGATTAAGTTGATATGCTTCGAAGCGGTAATGAAGCGATCGATGTTCGTTTTGATTAATTACAGATGAATGTATTTTTGCAAGGCTGTTGTCAACCATGTTTAATGATTTTTTTAAGCTACAAAATTTCAATACACTGATTGAAAACATACAGCCTTTCAAAATGTTGAATATTGCAAATTTTAAACTACAAGGATCTCATGAATCCAGACGGAAATTGATTAGTAAAAAATACTCTGCAAGTTAAACGAGTTTAAAAAAATATTCTTGTCTCATTTGTTGTTTTTGTGAAATTCTTCATCATATAGGTGCACCGTTTTATCACAATTGTTGAAAATATAACTTTAGCAACAATTGCCATTACATCTGCAATGAATCAAATTTAGACCGTTGAGGCACGATTTCAAAATGCTGACGCTTGTTGACGTTGGAGGGTTCTTTTGTTCAAAAGGATAATTTAAACTTGTCGCGAGTTTTTGGGAAATCAACTAATTGTTTGAGATATTCTATGGCATAGTCTATCCGCACAGAAAGTCTATCGCATTTGCAGCATTGTTCGGGTGAAGTTATTCCTTCACAGCATAGAATTATGGTTTAGTATTCTTGTGCGAGAATTATCTTCTAATCTTTTCCATGATAAGCTTCCAATGAGCCCACCGATTTATCAATCGGCTATCGAATTGACTTGCCCTCGGGCACTGCTTAGCTTTCCTTTGTGTCTTTGGTTTTCCAGCAATTGCACACCAGCATCAGCGGCCTCTTGTCGGTGCGATATTATTTGAACATAAATTTGACAGATCTGTAACCATTGTCCGGACGTTACGTCAACGTTACAGTGTTTCCCCCGGGGCCTAGTTCCGATACGAGCACAACCTCCTCTTAACAACATTTTCGACCCAGTAATGTGTCCTCTCGATTTTAGAGACTTTTGTTTTGCAAAGTCAAACTCAGCATTGTCTGCTCTCCGCCGAGGCGGCTGTCGCTTTCACTTTATTGATGGATTCCTTTCGTTAGCAGAATTTATGGGCGCATATTTGTCTTTCTGATTCGCCCGAAACCAGCGTCTGGAGGTGGCTCCTGGCGGCCTATTATGGCGGTAATCTACGTTGTTCGGATAAAAAAATAAAAATAAACCGCCTGTCATCTGGTCGTGGCCGTTTGATTGGATTTTGTTTGATGTCCAGCTTGGCAGCCGTACAATTTGCATGAGCGCAAACGAAGCACGTCATTGCCGTGAAACGTTTGTAACATCTAAAGGAATACCAGGAGAGGAAACAAGCACTAGGAAGAGTAAAGATGATAAAAAGCCGGAGCCGGTTCCTTCTGATCATGCTCCCGCAGGGACACGGTCTTAATGGTCACCTACACAGGATTAACAATTTAAGCCGAAATTTCATTTACGATCTACACAAGTGAGATTTGAATATTAAAAAATCAGTAGTCATTTTCACAAGTGGTGATTTTAAGAAGAGGTGAATACTGAGGTGGAATAAACATTCGTTGCCTCGGTTGGCATGTAAATAGAATTTCAATAATCAGGTTTTGCCCATTTATGTTTTGCCAATTACCCGTGTCCGTGTGATGTTTCCGTTCCACGCAATCCTACTAGAATTGCAAGGATTCGTCTCGAAGCTTCAAACCAACACGGGTAACTAAAGAACCATTTAAGGATCTTTTCTTCCAACAACTCTCGGGACGTTTGCCGGCGACCTACGGTACCACATTACGGTTGTTTTCGCGTGCTGCAAGAAGATGATACACATCGTTCGGAGAACGTTTCCAACACGAGAAAAAGCCTGCACAAAGCGTCCCTAGAACCTGCAGTGGCAGTGACAGCTTGTGTCTGTATGTGTCCAACCGGTGAAAGGTGTCGTAAAAAATGGGAAGCAAATTTGCGCTCGTAAACTTTGCACATTTTACCAAATTACGGACACGTTTAGCGCGATCGTAAAACTGGCGGGACGATTCGGTCGATATGCCGGTCGGCCGGTCTCCTAGGGAAGCCGATGGGCGTCTCGAACGTTTAGGTTTGTTTTTGACGCTAGAAATCTTCTAGTGGTGTAGCATGCCATGAAGAACGGTCTAATAGACTGTCAACAGTACTGAGCAAGGTACGTGTGTTTGTGGAATAATCGTAAAATTTGTAAAGAAACTCATTTTATGGCACCCAGTGTCTATGACACGAGGTCTAATGGTGTATGAACGTTTCATAAATAGAATGTCTTGCTTTAATGTAGGATGTTCGTTACCGCCTCGCTTGGTAAATCGTTCAAGCCATCATCGTTTTCATGTATATAGTTGGATCAAAAATCGTTAAATATTTTCACACGTTCTGTAACGTTAACGAACAAAAATCTGGAACGTTCAGGAAAATGAATATAGAAAGTAAAAAACGATAAACACGATGAAAAAAATGAAACTCGATGGAGGTTGTGGTAAGAATTTGACTAAAATTGGATTAATAATTAATTATGACATGAACTTATGGTATAACTCCCATTTCAACAGGATCATGAATACATTCTACTCAAACCACATATAAAACACACACATAGAGGTGGCGAGAAGGGGGGAGGGGGGATAGAGTTGTATATATACTAGAGATGAAAAATTGCTGTAGAATAAAGAAAAATGTGTAGTGTGATATCAAAACCATTCCACGTTAGTGTAGATTGTCATCCAAACAATGAAACAACGGTGTGCAAAACAAGCACTCACACACACACAGCGTCACACTCGGTGCGAAAATAGTTTGAAACTCGCTTCGAGTGTGGTGTGTATCGCGGAGAGCATACGGAGGAAAGAAAACTTGTAGGATGCGGTGAAGTTGGTAGTTACTAAAGTAAGACAACGAGATAGATAGAGAAAGAAATGATAGGCTAACCGAAAACCGAAAGTGGATGCACACGTGGCTGCCGTTTGGTAGTAAAAACCAGTGTACCGAAAGCGTTAATCTGAAGGTGTGACGAACTTAAAAGTGTAAAAGTGGATATTGTTACACGGTGACACGGCCAACGAAGCCTACTGCTCGGTTAGTTCTCGAAGGTGTTATGTGGTGGCCATTTATAAATTCAAGTTAGTTTACTTTCGTACGTTTCCGTACACACATTCAACCATGGCAAACTACTAGTACGGGCCGTACCACCCAAAGTCGGTGGTTAATGTTTTGTTTTTCTTTTTTTTTGTGTGGTTAGAAGGGGAAGTCGACCGAAATGCTGGTCCTTACTAACGCAGACAAAAGGTGAGTTGGGTTGGGCGTGTTAAGTTTGGTGCAAGGCTTGTACCCCGATTTGCTTGGGTTTTGTGATGGCTGTACCTAGTTTGAACGTTTTTCACGCGGCCAAGCAGGTCGACATGTCCGGCGGCGTACTGCTCCATGACGTCTTTCACATCGTACGGTTTTAAGGCCTCTTTAAACTTGCGGCGCGCTACAAAATACTTCATCTGCAATAAGGGGTGTGGAGGGTGAGCCAAAGAAAAATAGTTCGGTCGATTTGCAATACAAAAAAAAACACACACACACACGCACATAAAGAAAATAAACAAACGAGAGCGAGAACGTTGCTGTGTTTGTGGATGCTGAAACGAGATGTATTTTTTTTTGTTTTGGGAGATGTAAAACCGGGCTGAAACGCGATGTCTGGCGGGTCTCTGAACCCGCGCACGTTTTATGTATTCGCACGAATTGAATTATGTATAATAGCTGTTTCGTTGCTGCTTTTGATCTATTACCCTGCGAACAGCGAGCATCGATGCTTTTGATCTATAACCCTGCGAACAGCGAGCATCGATATTTCGAGGAAATTGAATAAAAGTCCACCAGGATTATCGGGCGCCGTTTCATCATATCGTTCGGCATCGCCAGAAGTCATGGCAATAGAATTATGATATAATTTGCACAACGATCGGTGGGCAAACTAGTAGTTCATTAGGAACGAAAGTAGCACGCTCGCCAGACGAACAGCGACCAGCGACCAGTCCTATTTTATCCCCATTCGGATTGGTCGCGCCGCAACGTGCTGAAAACAATCGAGATATGGTGGCGCGTCGATGGATATCCCATCGCAACGCGTACACTTACCTTTCGGATGAATCGGATGGCCCCCTTGTGTTGGTTCGTTAGCTGCACGCATCTCGGTTCCTCGTCTTCATCTGTCCGGTTCCAGCAGGATTCGACCAGGTTCGTTGTATTTTTCATTCCCCACCACATTTGGAAGCGGGATTAAAATTAATTTCGAACAAACCAGAGATTCGTTCCGGGAAATTTTAATAAGTGGACACGCGTAGATTAGAGCGATCCACGTAAGTAGGGAGAAGCGCCACGTTATTTTGGGATTTTTTGAGAGGTTTTTTTTTGTTTGTATGCACGTTTTAGTGTTCGCCCAGTGCAGAACGCACAGTTTCACGGTAGGGAGCGGGAGAAGAAGAAGAAAGAAAAATCGTAATTAGCAATTGAGTTATGCAAAGTTGAAGCCTTATGAAATACGGTCTAACTGCTAAGTCGCTAAATTATTGCTTTACAAGATAGGAAGGAAATAAGTGGCGGACGATGAGAACATTTTTCGTGTCGATTTTCCATCGGCTGACCGGACAAGTGTGTGCTTTTTTATCAAATTTGGATAATGGATAATTTTTGAAAAAATCTGCGGATGTAAACAGTCACACTAAGAATTGTAGCCACAATGGCTAATAATCCATCATAATAGTAAGTACGAACAAAGCTTTAAAGTTTTTAAAGGAATATTAGGAGAAATTGAAATCTTATGTTTATGGAAGAAAAACTAACATTTTATGAATAAATTCGTTGCTTAAATGAAGCATAAAACACACTGCTCCCGGGGCGTTGCATAGCGCGCATGCGATAGCGTTTCCAATTTCACACCGAGCTACACCGAAACCATTTGATTATCGTTTCGAAACCATGCCCGCCGGCAGCGACTGACAAAGGCTCGTTTCCCGTGCATGCGATTCCAAAATCGAATCTCGGCGTCGCTCGGCGACAGTTATGAACGTTCCGATTGAATTGCTTTCGTCGTACGAGACATTAAACGGCGCAACCTTTGCCAGGGGACGGGCACCAGCGATAGGCGAATCTGCACGCCAACCTGCCTGTACCTGGTTAATGTCCCAACGGCATCCCGGCATCGAGCGCCGCTCGCTGTTGCAATAAAATCAGTTGAATGTGTCTTTTAATTGAATTCTTGATCGCATGGCCCGAGCAGTCTGGCAGCAGCAGCACTCCATGGTGTGGTGTGGCCATGTGCGGCTATAACTTCACTTCCTCGGCTACAACTACGCTTTGTATCGAGCAACGCTACCCGGGAGCTAATTTGTGTCCCAAACGGTAAAAGCACGGCAAGATTATGCACTCAGGCGAACAATATTCGAGCGGCAATAGATTGCCACCGAACACAAAGAATCGGGCTGGTGCTTAACTCGCCACTAACACGGGGAGGGAAGTTGACTCTTTCTCTTTTCACTCCCTTTTCTATAGCAAACTATTAACGTGAAGATTGTGCAGCAAAAAAAAAACACTAAAAATCAAACAAAAAATACAGCACACGACTCTATCTTCAGCACCAATTCGAAAGCACTCCAAATGTTCTCATCGTTCGGTGTGACATTACATGTTGCACTGCTTAGGTTTTTGTTTTGCTTTACTTTTATTTCGTACTGCTAGGGGTACTGGTTGTATTTTATTTTTAGTTTTCCTGTTGCAAAATGTATTTTTTAGCATTCTGGAGGCACACCGTTTTAGGAGGGTTTGTTTTTTTATTTTTTTGGTGGGTGGTTGACAGCATGTAGAATTGAACGTTAGTGAGTACAGAGTGAGATCGGCTACCGTAGGATTCAATATATTCACACGGTGAGTTGATGCTAACGGTGTTCGAAATACGTTTTTTTTTTGGTTGCTGGATATTTATTAATGTTAATTCACTGCTGTTACAGAACAAAAAAGGTCACAATTGGTGTACGGTGAGATTGGGTTAGGTGGGTTTTAAGTTTTCTTTTAAAGTAATTTCTAATAGTGGTGTGAATTTTACGTTTCTGTTCATACTGAGTTTCGTACTGATTGCTATAAAGGAAAGGCTCTTATTTATCTTACACTATCACTAGTTAGTTAGCGCATATGATTTTTGTATAAAAAGTATATAAACAAATTGGTAAAGTATTTGACAGTGACTATGAAATCATCAGACGGACAGTTGCTAGCAGATGTTGGTGGGTGTGAGTGTGATTGCGTATTGCCTGTATTCTGTTCTGGTGTATGTAATAGTGTACACGTGGAGGTGGACTAGAGTAGGGTAGAGGGTGACTATATGTTCGTTTTCATTTTGTTTTCGTACGATAGGTATCGATGTGAAAGTTTGACTAAACAGGCTATAAACAAACAAGACGCATTTATTGTGCGCAAACAGTAGTAGCTGCTGCAGAAGAAGCAATACATTTGAAAATAGATACGAAACATGATAAAGCAAAAAACACAAACGCACACACACACACAGTTGCAGAATAGTGTTAAGGACAACGAGTAGAAGAAAAAAACAGAGCTGGAAGAAATTTTACACAAAATGGAGCGACACAGCTAGGAGTGAGAGCGAAATAGGCGTGCCGAAAGGGATGGCTCACTTGGCTCGAAATAGTATAAACATTTTTAGACGCAATAACAAATTTTCCAATAGCGCTCTACACCTTCTTTTGCGCTTGTGCTCGCATGCAGAAACAAACACTTCAACACCAGTGGGCACATCCCTCCAGGGACTGTCCACCAGGTGGTGGGGAGGTCCCGATTTGTTTGCGCATCCACTTGTAATCAAGTTTCGAAGTTCAAGCAGCCGAGCATAATTGAGCGTGCTGCTGGAGGGTAGTTTAATGCTGCGAAGGTATGGTGTGGACAAAAATGTGTTCTTTTTTTTGCTATGTACAAGTGTAATCATGAAATTTCTTTGTTTTCAACCAGCCAGTTTCTTTACATATACACACACACACGCGAAAACATACACTCACACATTAAACATGCAACGAGGAAGTGAGGTACAATGAGCACCGATAGGGACGGTATAAACATGGTATAGAACTAGAAATATATAGAACAGTTTACACTGTGTCACCATGGAGCCTCACGTACATAAACACCTCTAGAAAATACGCACACAAAGCACGACCCCAGCATCGTTGAGCTCACACGTACGAGAAGCGAACGAGAAGTGAACAAGGAAACTCGACCCTACCCTCTCGCAACGCTGAGGGACACTGGAGGGAGGATTAATTTTTAAAATTTTATTTCCGATCCTTCGCCCGAAAGCCGTAGAGAGTTGAAACTTCCGGGATAGTGGCGCGAACTTCAAATAACCACCAAGCACGTCCAGTCAATTCCGGTCGGCACTTAGATTTTGTTTTTCTTCTAGTTGGTAGTTCTTTTTTTTTGCAACGCATTACCACTGGTGGAAAAGGTCCGCCTGAACGATGTTTGCTCATCGGTAAGCTTCTTGGGCGAAAAAAAAGGATACCCGGATAAAATGAATTAAAACCGACACTACTACACTGTGTGGTGATACTCTCGCTGGCCCGGGTCACTGCGGGAAGTAGATTTGATTGCTTGAAACGGGCCACAAACTGGCAGCGACTTTCTTCGTGAATCGTGTTACGTGCTGACCACAGCGTGAGATGAAATGATTTCTTACCTCACATCTTTTTATAGCCATTTCACATCGCTGCCGTTCAGTGGATGGTAGCAGGTACTTAGTGACCTTTTCGTTTCGGCCGACCCGGTTGAATGCACGGCCGTGTCGTAATAAAAACGATAAAATGGCACGAGGCGCGGAAAGGACGCCAAATAATCATATTTAAGCACGTCTTGTGGTTCATTTGTTCGAGTATGGATTAAGAAAGGCACGTATTGTGCCGAAAGTGAAAGGGATGTAAAGCAAAAATCTTAGAGTGCTATATGATTGGATGCTTTTGAAAATAAGTTTCTTGCCAAACAAATGTTACAAATTTGGGGAGCAACATAACCAACGCGATGTGTTTCTCACCAAGTGAGATATTAAACACTGTTTTGTGGGTGAGAAGTAAGAGTCGAGAGGAGATTTTTTTTTACTGTCCGAGAAATGTAGCTGCTTCACAAGAAAGTAATCGAACAAGGTTAGCACATGCTTCATCCCCAAAGTGCAACTGACCAGGCGCGTTCCTGAAACGACCCGGTTGCAAACCACGGTGCGAGCCCTTGGCCACGCCTTGTCGTGCCGTTAATTACGCGAGGATCAGTCGGATGCGATGCTGCTGCTGCCTACCTGCGAGATGGCGACTGCCGGAAGCGGCAACGGTCGCGGCTGCCGCAGCCGCAATCGCCGTCGACGTGGCCGAAGACCTACCGCGAAACAGTGCCCCGAACCGAACGATCCGGTACGATCGATGCTGCCTCCGGTCCTCCGCCTGCGTTTGCGACTCAATCTCGTTGCCCGTGGCCGTGACCGCTGCTGCCGGGAACGAAGAGGAAATTCGATCAATTATCGCAATCTGCCGCCGGTAGGGTGCGTTTACCGGTGTCGTATCGGTGGTGGTGGTGGTGGTGGTGGTGATGATATTTGTGTTGTTCGCTGCAAACGTGGTCTCGATTTAGTCACAGTGTGCACTGGTGGAAAGGGTGGACCTGGCGGTCTTCATGTCTCCCAGCCCAACATTTTTGTTTTGTTTTTTGGTTTGATTGGCTGTTTTGTTTGTTGTTCAGTTGAGAACGTGCAAGTGAAAGTTAGACACCGTATCCTGGGAGTTTGAGGCGAGAAGGTTCAACGATTGCGTACTCTTGCGTTGGGTTTATTTCTGTTCACTACAACAGCACCGAGTCCCCGCGGGGTTTCTACTATTTAACTGCTACCCCTCCCTTTCCCCCGAAAGCTTTAGTCTACTATGCCGCGCCCAACAAACCCTCGCGCCTTCCCGAGTGGATGTGGATGATGTGGAAATCCCGCGCACCATGCGATTTACGCTACGAACATGATTTAAATGGAGAGGGTTGTATCTGTGTGCCGGGATTTATCTAAAGCCTCGCAGTCTTAAACGCTCTGATCAACTCTCGACGGTCGCACCGCAAGGTAAACCGGGTTGAGTTGTTTACGCACTTGTTATCTTTTTCCACGTGGATTTTTCTTTTTTATTTGCAGCATCACCATCACGTATCGATGTGCTGGGACTGCTCTTTGTCAGAATGTTTGCATGCGAAAACAGAAACACCGCCGAAAGGCCCGTACTGGGCTGGGCACTGAAGATGGGCGTCCAATCCGTATACGGTTGCGTAAATCACGTTTTCGAGTTGTGCCAGCAAAGGTTGTCTGTAAAATACGGCAACGGATACCAGGAGGGGAATCATCTCATCAAACGACTGTGTGATGACGAAGGGGCTTTTGCTTTTCCCGACGTTTCCGATGCGACGAAGGAATTGCTTACTCAGCATGGGACGGAACCCTTTTTTCGGGTCGCTCGAAGAAACGGTTGCATCCGGACGAAATCGGATGAAGATGTTGCTATCGGTGGGGTTTGGCAGAAAAAAAAAACGCGTGGACATCGAAACGCCCCAGGAGCAGCGAATGATTGGATTGTTTGACGGGAAGGGCACGTGACGGGCGAGGATAAAAGCAACGATCACCGAACCGAACGGAGCTATTGTTTTCCCAAGGAACAAGGTAAACAATGGCGTGATTTGCTTCATTTCATGCTGCGCTCGCCGCCGGCGTTGCCGACGCCGCAGCCGAATTCCAATAATCTATTAAGATCTTTTCTAGCCGATAGCGTACCAGCTAGCTTTTTGGGGTTGCCCGTACGTAGGGCGGAACGTTTCTTGGTGGCTTCGTGCGTCGTTCTATCCTACTCAGCGACAACTGACCTCCACCACGTGGGATTGTGTACCATTAAACCCAAAGGGCGGGTGGATAATGATGAAGGATCAAGGCATCAAGGAAAAAGGACCAAAGAAAGCAGGGAAAAATCACATTTCGATGCCGTACCGGTGCGATGGCGAGGAGCCTTTAAAGACGGACTACGCTTGGAACGCGGTGAAACTTCATGAAGTGTTTCTATTTGCATTGAAAGAGAGTCAATTGATGCGGATTTGCTTGCATTAAGGTTGATTTGAGCCACCGGTCGTCGAG
>JXXB01023076.1:0-12025 GCA_000956275.1 Anopheles koliensis | reverse complement strand
GCAAAACGGAAGTTGCGGTGTACACAACCGGCAGAGAGAGTGAGAGAGAGAGAGAGTGCGCGCGTACATACACACAGAAAACAATGAGCTGAAAAAGATGAAACCTTTATTTGTTTGCGATTGTCGCTATGGAAAAATGGCAATGCGTCGAGTGCCGGCGTTTGGGTGATGGAGTCCGTCTAGCAGGGAGGAGGCCTAAACGTCCGGGTTTGAGTCAAATTTTGCCTCCCACCGCGGTGGTTTCCTACCCTGCAGAAGGCTACCGAAACTAGTTCAGTGGAATTTCGTTGAATAACGTCGGAGTGCGATTCGGGAAAAAAAGGGAAATAGTTTTATAGCACGCGCCTTCCCACAAAGATCGATACCGCCACCGAGCTCACTTTCTGGACGGTTGCCGCCCGGTTCCGCACGCTGCTGTAACGTATTGGAGGCGTTTTGCGTCCTATATTTGCGTTCGCTCGGATCATACGCCATTTTCTAGGGAGCTGGAAACCCATTTCCGAGCTACCCGAAAACCAACCAACAAAGCGGATTTATGTTGATCCGCACGCTCCTCGCTTTATGATTTACGTATTGACGGTGGGCCACCGTCCGTATGCTAATGGCGGTGGAAGGAAACCTTCTTCTCCGGGAGTTACATCGATATTCGGTGGGCGAGCTTTTTTTCGCGTGCGGTAGACACCAGCACGGTTCACGATTGTTTGGGAGTTTTTGGATGGTTAACAAGTTTTCACATTCCAACGTACCTAGAACGAGAAAGAGAGGGAAAAAAAGAAACCATTAGTATTGCACACGAACAACGCATGAGCTTCGTGTGACGAAACTTTTGCCCGTGCTAATAGCAACCACAGAGTAAAAGCTGTGTTCGATAATAATGTGATGTGATTCGTTTTTAATGTCATGCTAGAGTTCTGAAGCTTATTGTGGCAGGGCCGGTAGCTGTTGCTGCATAAAAAAAAATATCCTCGAATATCATCTGTCACGTTACGGTTGTCGGATTTATATTCAACATGTAATAGACCACGCGCGGTGTAGCAAAACGTCTTTCTATTGCCCGGTGGTGACTGACAATAGCTAATAATGTTCGTGTACAACTTTGCAACGAACGCCGAACGTAACTTTCTTCTCCCGGATCGGCTTCCAAAGGCAATTTGTCGCGGACGGCAGCTTAATCCTCGCCACGCTCTAATGCCATTAACCGCAATATATCCCATCTGCGCGCGAATGGACGACGTGGTGGTTTAGGAGCGGGAATAAATCGCGCCCCGATCGCGATCGTTACTTCCTACTCTAGATAGTCCATGCTAATCCGTTTCTCTATCCGCCGGCTGGTGGGATATTAATTTCTTTCCCTACCGTCTCGCTAGACCGAAGCTTCCTTAATGCGTCCCCCACTAGGTGGCAATGAGGAAGAAGCTTATCGTCACTTGCGCTTCATACGTATACGGTGGCACCGACTTTCACTCGCTCCGGAAAGATCGTCCACCTTGAATCGACTGATGCAAAACGGTTCATCGGTTTAATAATTCGAATAAATCGACCGAGCGCTGTGATCTATGAAGTTTAAAAATAATCCAACGTTCTCGTTGGCAAATCACTTCCGAAAACGAGTAAACCTACAAACGACTTTCAAAACCGCGTCGTAAGCAAACATTAGCAGTGATTCGCAAAATTTTACGACCCTCGTTACCAACCGAACGGAACCGGTAAGCGAGTGGATCGATCGTTCGAAATCGATAGTAAAGATTACACTTCACGCAAAGTGACTGTTGCACTAAGCGAGCGGTGGCTCGACATTTGATACGCCGCCGGAAGATAAGCCGCGGTACCGATCGCGGCACAAAGAGCGACTCTTGATCAATCTGTTTGATCGCGCGTCGCCCGAGGAGGGAGTGCATTTTTCCGGTGTGGATTGCGGTGTGATCAGACGAAATTGGCGTCAAGTTGCAAATGGGCTAGATTTAATTTAATGTGACTTTTCCTCGAAGGATGCGGTCGATCCCAGGAAATGCTGGTCACTTTAGATAGAAAAATGGACATTCAAGGGAATTATGCGCATATGCGCTGCTGTCTTTTCCGATCGATTTGCGCACTCGCCCCTCGAACATCGCCCAACAACGGGGTCTGCGGGCTTGGGTCGAAGAAGGTTGTTAAAATTTTACAACCCATTTCCTGCGGGTGGAGCATTCTGCTGCCCGCGCTTGCGATGTTTGCCTTGCACCAGAGTGTGGTTTATTTTACGTTTTGCGCTTTATCTCCTTGTCGGGAGGGGTTCGGGAAGCCCACCCAGCTGGCCCAGCTGGACCCTCCTGATGGTGGTGTCGTTTTCCCGCAACAATCTACCGAAGAAATCAAACACTTCCAACCTAAAGCCGGGGTGGTGGCTACACGCTGGTGAAGGTGAACTGTTTTTACAACGCCGCCATCCATCCACGAGCGCACGCTCGTTTGAAGTTCTTTAATTGATGCTGATTAGTGACAGCTTGAGGAAAAAGGTTACGGCGAGCTCAACAGAGAAGAGCTCGACAGCAAAAAAAACAAATCTGAAGGGTTTCCTACTTGCCTAACGTGGGGTAATGAATAAAGGGCAGTCTTTAAGCAATATTGAATGGTTTTCCTAACACGAATCGCTTCAGTAAAAACTAAGTACGCACCATCGGCAAACCGATGGAACAAGAAATGGGAGCAAACACTCCGCGCTCGAAAGATGGGACGAAACAAAAAAAAAACAAAATACCACAACACCAAAAGCCACAAAAGGGTCGGGTGTGGAAAAACGTTAAAACGGGAATCGTGCTTCTTCATCAACCTGCGGCACCTTAGTTGGGGGACCACCGTGAGCGATCGCGCGGCTTTGGCCAATTCTTTCCAGCGCCGGCCAATGATTGGCTCCATGCGGGGCCTAAACAGTCCGCCGGTTTTAGTGTTTTAAGATTAATTTGGGTTCGGGTTGGTGTTTTCTTTTTGTTTCTTTTTTTTTGTAGCTGCTGCGGTCCCGTGGTGGTGCGCAAATGGGAAAGGGAAGTGACTAATTTTCGACGGTAACGCTGCCCGGGATGGGAAATCCATTTCTCTTCGGTTTAGGATGTGGACGATTTCATGGCTTTCGCCGGGTGGGGCTGGGGGGAACTTGCGACCCAAGCAGAGCAGGGGAGAGATCTGTCTTTGCCGACCTGAACCTGACCCGACATCCTTGTAACCCTTCTTCATCAATCGAAGGTTTGCAGTTTTTGCTTTGTTTGATTCGAATTTGAATTTACTCTTATGAGCAAAAAAAAACCAGACGAAAGCCATTTCTTTACCATTTCGGGGAACGCGAAGCGGAAGCGAACAACAAGGCACCGTGGCAGCCAATATCCGATACCAATTCGGCCGGGTTTTATTGATTTCCTCAACTCGAGGGTAGAGACTATAAAAAATCAATTTTCAAATCCGCTCCCAAATGCTTAATATCTTCTCTGACAGGTCATTTATTAGACGGATATTCACACCCATTTAAAACTCCGGCTCTGGACGTGCAATTACTCATTTGTGCAGCCAATTGTCAGGATCATTAATATGATTTGCTGTTGGGAAGAGCGGCGTGCGTGTTGACTAATGTTCGCGTATCGGCCCGCTCGGTTCGTGGGGACACATTTACGTGCTTTATTCAACTACTATTTAGATAGTCGGATTCGAATAGCCCCGCAAATAAAGATAAATCACAGCCGGAGGGAAATATTACACTGATTGATAATCGCACCTTGAATGCTTTATGCCAGGGCGGAGGGGCGCGGGCAGGGAAACGCGAGGTGGTAATGTTTGGCTGATGTAGTCGCTGCCGTCATTCGAGGGCAGCGGGTATACCGAGGGAAAAAGTTCATTTTCCTCCACCCACACCGTTGATCCACCGTACGAGAGGTTCAATGAACCAGCCGCACACTTTGTTCTACCACAAACGGACCCCACCAGGCGGTACGGGTGGGAAGGGACGTTCGGTTAGTGTGATGCAATCCACACACCAAGCCGGACCATCGCAACACGTTGGCTTGCCGGGCCCACCAAGCCCAACGCGATAGGGGTTTTTCCAGGGTGCTATTTTTAAGCGATGCATACAGCGACTTGGCTGACTCCCTAATTTCCCTTGGATTGGGAGGTACCGCCGAGGCCGGTAAAACTACAATCAATTCTCGATTGGAAAAGCGTGATAAAACAAACACCATGCACAGAGCACGAGACACGGGGCTGGAGGTTCGTTGACTTCGGTTCGGTTCGGTTCGGTTAGTTGTTAGTTTGTCCGCGGTTGCGTTTTCGGAGGACGAGCGGTGGCAGTAAAACAGCAGCCACCAACCCATCTCATCACTCATTTATGATTATCTTACCCGGGAAGAACATGAAACGGGACGTTTGCCGGCCGCGATGCAACAATCTAACCCTCTAGGTCTAATCTGTCCAGGCGAAAACGAAGCCGCAAACGCAACGCCGAACCGACTCTCTCGGTGCCGGGCCCTTTAAACAGACCGGCCTGTCACGAGAGCACACGTGACACGGTTATTTATAGGCCAAGCGGCGAAGCTAGAGCATGCAACCGCGGTGCCGCGGTCAAATAGCCCGCCTGGCCGGCAACACAGTGCAACCGAGCAGTTCATGGTCCTAACGCCGTAGCATAAAGTGCAGCTGCAAATGGCATGCCGGCCGGTCGCTGGCGTTTTTGACCGAAAGCTGCACGCGCGCGCTCGTATGGTAATTTTAACCTGCATTTTCCTGCATCAAGCAAACGCGCCAGACTTACGGCGGCTGGTGCAAACCAGAAGCGACGAGTCTCACGTGGCCAGGGCCATGGACGTCGGCAGAAATGGAAGAAACTTCCCCTGTCGGGGAAGTTTTCCATGGCAATGAACTTTTCCATGGCTGCCTTTTGCGAGTGAGAAATTGATGCGAGTTTGCAGGGCGTGTTGCCATAGACACGCCGAATGGTGATGGTTATGTACTGGAACAGATTTATTTCATCGTGAAGATAGTTCTCACGCATCAATTGTTTATTTTCCCAACACCAAATGTCACCCACAGAATTCGAAATATTGTCGAAACTATGTCAAAACTCCAGCGTTCCGTGCATCTATCAGTACGAGACGAATGGGTGTGCGTCTCCAACCTCGACTGGATCACAATTCAACACGCCAATCATTAAACATTCCCGTGACATGTCGTGTTGAAGCCATTTTTCACCACGAACATGGTTGCCCCGTGCAGCAGCAGTAGCAGGATGGAACCCTTCGCCTCGTAAACAAATCACAAATTAGAATCTCTCCAGCCAGTCGCTACCCACAACTCGATCCCCAAACCCGCGGCAAGGCGAGGTGTCGAAAAGATCGTTCCCATTTCTACAAGCCCTGGCGGGAACCGGGAAAATCTATTTCAGTCCCATCTTGTGCTGCGGACGTGAACACGAGCGTCACCACGCAAGGCATATGGATATGCCCATTCTTGTGAACGGGGAGGTTTTTACCAGAACGGGAAGCCAACACACGGCCACGTAATGACAGGGAAAGTGTACTATTTCACTACAAAGACTTTGTTTACTTCGGCACGGCGCACCAAGCGCTTCCACGGAGAGCCCAACAAAGTACAGAAAACCTTCCAAATGAATTACTTCCAAGAATGTGTGTACGTCGTCCTCCCCCTGGTCGGAGCATCGGAACGAACGAAAGCAAATTCGAAACCACACTGCTGCTGAACGATCTGGGCTCGTCGGAAGAATTCGAACGCTTATGGTTGAAAATCGTATTAACTCCAGTGCCGCGGCGGGCGGGAAAGAAAAAACAATCCAACGCCAAAGTGACTCGAGCGTATAAAGCACCACCAGCGGTTAAACCCATCTGATCCCCGGGGCTTAACGAACATTGGGCGTGGGTCGAGGAGCCAAACCAACCTGCCCCCGACGACGGATGGTTTCCAGTTACTTTTCAATCGGGAAATTTCAATCGTTTCGTTACACTTCCCCAGCCGGAACTCATCAACTAGCCGCTGCTCCCGTTCCCAGCCAATCGAATTGGGCATGGACGGAACCACCAGACAGGTTGCTTTAGAACGTGGAACGTAGGGTACTGTAAGCGGATTAATGTGGCTTCGGTTTGGGTTCCAGAGTTTACGGCTGCGGAGAGAAAAGAATACGATCGCAACGCTCGCAACACCTATAAACGCCAGAAGGTTCATTGAACACACTCCCTCTCCCGGGGTGGAAGTACTACGCCGTGGACATACAATGTTTTCGTTGGCGAGAGTAAAATAAAACGCCCCAACACGGGGTACTTCAAAAAGACAGAAGCCAAGCGGATCGCTATAAAATCTGGTCCAATTCTGGTTCAGGATTTATACGAACCGTGCATGCAATATCTTGGGCTGTAAACCAGAAGCGGATCAAATTCACCATTCATACTGTCGGCCTGCTCCCTTCAACGAGCAGTGAGTGCTTCTTATGCAAGATAAAATCGACATGATGGTTCTTTATATCCGAGTTGAAGAGAGTACTAATGTGACATCCAATACTAATCTATCGGGCGATATTCAATGTTATCTTCCCCATTGAAAGTGCCTCCCTCTCGGTGAGCTACTGTTTGCAATGCCAACTCACTACCACTTTGAACTAGCAGCACCAATTGACATTCCTGACTCCGTCGCCAGGTACCAGCTGATACGGCTGACATGATAACATGATTTCTTGTCCCGTCTGCTGGCCTTCTTTCTGCAGGCCTCGTTAAAGACAAGGTTAGCATGCGCATTAACTAGGGTCTAGTGAGAGCCGTGGTATAATTTTCACCCAAGCAGCCCTCCCCCCGTTAGAGCCGTCTATTAGGCGTCGACGAACGTGCTGGCGGAGCAGAATTGGACATGACAGAAGAGTACGGGACCGATATCTTCGCGGAACAAGTGTAACCTAGCCGTAAGACACATTCAAACCGCAGCAATCGTATTGATGGACACACATACGGGGTGGCTCGGTAACGATAGGCCAACCGCAGATTACGGAGACAATTACTGTTGGGTACGATAATGTCTGACGCATGTTCTGCTGGCTGGAGGTGGTTTTTCTTGCCTGCCGATTACCGCCGAGCGCCACACTACGATGAAACACCTTCCTTCTCTGCGAAGTCCGTTCGAAGGCGTCGTCGTCTTCCTCTGTCGGACGTTTCCAGCTGATATTTGATACGTCACTTAGAGCAGGCGATGGTATCAAAAAAGCGTTACCGCGAACGGCCGAGGCCATTCCAAATCGACACTGCGTACAACCTTGCGGTGAATAACGCACGCTCCAGCCACAGAGCGACTGAGAGGGCAGCGTGCGCCCTCGACTTTGGTGGAAAATATTTATTTTCTTTTCCTTCCTTGCGCGCGCCTCGCTTGCCTAGATAATGGGAAGCATGTTCTTCCACCACAAAACGAACGGGATGCTTCTTCTTTGCCAGATCTTCGGCATGAAGCGCAACTGAGTGTGGCTCTTCCTCTTCCTGTCCGCGCGCACACCCACCATGCTCCGAAAGATCAATGACCACAGATAGGATCCTCGACGAGTGAGATGTGGTTTTACGATTACCAGACACCACGCCACCACCACCACCACCACCGTAGGTATGTAAATTTTTCGATTTAATTAATTGCATCGCGATCGCGTGCGGCTCGCCTCTCAGCAGCACGATTCGAGTTTTGCTCGCTCCAGATTTTGTTGGAAACACCCGTCCGTGGCACAAATGCCGGCTTGCGCTAGGAGCGGGCTTGCAATTAATTAAAATAATAGAGGTGGCATAGAGATGCATCTTTCGGGGTCCCGTAGGCTGTATTTTGATGTTTTATTTTGTGTGGTACCTCTACGCTCCGAACCATCATCCCATATGCGGGAGGTGCGAACGTCGGTGGAAACGCCGGTGATCAAGTGATCGGAGATTTTTTTTAGCAACTTTTACATCTTCTCACGCATCGTACCCGCGGCCGCCACAGCCACTATCCGATAAATAAATTGCCCACCGATTAACATTTTATTGCACCGCCATTTAACTGCTCCCTTGGGGAGGATCGGGAATTATCCGAGTCCTCTATTTGGCCTGCTTTTCCCCGTGTAACCCCGCGGGTTTTTGGTATTTAGGTGCTGAGCGTATCGGTCGGTAGGGGAAAAATTTATGGAAGCTGATTTTTGGGTGATAAAATTATATGTCTCTCGCTGGAGCCGTCCGCGGCCTGCTCGCGCCTGGAGGAGGTGTGATGGATGAGCTCGAACTGATTTTTCATGCACCTGAACAAGAAGCGTGAACCAACATCAATGAAATGCAGCCACATTTGATTACGGTTTCCGTTAATTAAGCCGTCCGCTAGGCAGTGCGGTTGACACACACAGGTGATTAGTTTTGTGTCGTGCCTTTAGGCGGCTCGAATAGAAGCTCGAAGCCGCTGGTTTTGGGGACCGCTTATCTGGAGGACCAATTTCTCACCAATAATCGAGTTGGTTGAATTTTTAAACGGAGGTGATAAACCATTTTCGAGGTAGGATTTTACTGCCTACGCTAATAAAAATAATAATAAAAAGAGAAATTGAAGACAGATAAGTCGTTTTTTGCTAAAATGTATTGAAAATTAATAAAAACAAAAATATGCTTTCCCCATACGGAGCAGCATTGTTCATAATGTTGATCATAACTCAATGCTTCCTTCTTGATAAAGTGCCCTTGATCGAAAAATCGGTTCATTAAGGTCAGAAAATTATCGTAAGCCAATCATTAAGGCAATGAAACCGAGCGCTTAAAATCTACAGTTACTGCAAACACCATTAACGTGATTAGTTTTCTTCGTTTTCCGAAAAACCCACCCTTTTCGCGTTTCTATCTTCAATCTACAGGCGCCCACGGGTGCAGGGAGTAGCCGCCAGAATAATGATTTCCCTCTGCCCAGTTGGTGTGTCTCTCGCAGTTTTCTTTACAAACGCGCAGTTCAACGCATCGGTGCACGAAAAACAGCAACATTGGCTGCAGGTTGGAAAGTTTCGATGTAGCCTGTCGGTCCGATCTTGCAGCTCTCGTCGCCTTTGCCTCCGGAACAAATCCACCGCGATTCACCGTAGCAGCTACTAGGCGTTGCATGCCAATAGTGCACGCCGAGCGCATTACAAGCAGCTAAAAACCTCTCTTTCCCACTGTATGATTAATGTTTCTCGGCTACACATGGCCCTCTGTTCCAACCCTTATCGCCGGTTTTCATGATGCGAGCATATGATAATCGACACTCTAACTTCATTACCGACACACGACGACCGTGGGTGAGTGAGCGAGAGAGTGAGTATAAGCGAACGCGAAAAAGCAAATACGGCAAAAAAACGATCATTTCGCTTTATCGTCGAGTACAGATCACGCTCGCACCAAGGGTCGTACACAGATGAACATGTCCGAACCGAACGAAGCTCATCGAACACATCCGGTGGCGATGGAAAATTGGCGATCATGTGCCTCACAACGGTGCCTGTGTTTGAACCCGGGGCGGAGGTGTAAAGATTTATTTCCCTCGCGTCCAACACCAGCGGCACCATCGTTATTCAAACGTTTAAGCAAACTGTCAAAATTTCAATTTAACTTCACCATCCGCCTCGTTTTGGCCTACGCAACGTCTCCCGTTCGGGATAGAAAATCGGGACGGTTGAAGTAAATGTTGCATCCCTGTGCATGATCATCATAAGGTACCAGCTACCTCTCTCGTGAGTTTTAACTCGACTTCTTCGTGCCAGCAGTAGGCATTGTCATCATTCACCGACCCACACACACACACACCACAAAAAGGGGCCGCGGAGGGAGGAAATGTAAAAGTAGTTTTTCGCTACAAAACTGCGTAAGAACCGTGGGGTGAAAGTGGCCGAACCGATCGCTACCGGGCCGGGCGGTCGGGCAAAGCGTGAAAAATGAATGATTGATCGTACCACCCGGCGGCCGTACACCGACCGACTTATGGAAATTCTCTGTTCAGCTGTCACTGTTGCTGGCGGTGCGTGTGTTTGTTCGGGAGCAGCGCGGGACTAATTAGGGACAGCTGTAATGACGTTCGACTGGTTGCTGTAACTGCCCGCCCGCTTGCTCACGGGGATCGTGTTGGGATAATTTAATTAAATTAACCATCAAATCGTTGTAACGGAGCACGGGTACTTAATCGTCGGCAAGCCGCGCCACGGGTTTTGGTTCATTGAATTTCTGACAGAATGAAACGCGCGCGCGGGTTTGAAGTTACCGCCCCCAAACGCGGCACAACGCCAGAAGGCCCGCGGTGTCTAATTTGAATGCTGACGTGCAAACACCAGCGCGCGCACACATCCACACAATGCATTCCTTTGATGGGCACATGGACCGCAAAGGGAACCCACTGCGTAGCGGTACTTTGAACGATTGTCCGGAAGCATAAACAAGAATTTGGATCATGCTTTAATCTGAAGAAGGCAGCACTGCACGTGTTTTAATGGGAAGTGTTATGAAAAAAATCAAATTAATCTAAAACAAAACACGCGAGCTCTTGTGTTGGTCGGAGACACTCATTAAGCTATTTTTCTTCGGGTTACATCCACTTTAGGTACATCGGGAAGCCCCAAAACGGTTCCAAACACCTTGGAAACTAATCACGGCACCTCATCTACAGCAGCCTCGCAACCAGTCGACGGACAACTTCCTGTGTGTATGTGGGTTTTAACGGGTTTGCTACTACTGCAATCGGACTGTTTTTGCCCCAGGGCACCTTAACCTTCTTGGGACCGATTTTCACTCGCCTGCTAAAGGGCTACAAACGTGCTGCACTTCTCCGGGCAAGATTAGGATGGTTTGCCCGATGAAATGAGCTTGTTGTCGGGTGCGGAAACGGTAGTTACCGGGACAGTTTGGAGCCCCCAACCCGAATCACGGACGATTAAAGCGCGATCATTCCCACACGTGCGTTTCCCTCTCAATCCACCCAAAACTTGCGCCGACAAATGATGAAGATAGTAGGGTTTTGATGTTTTGACAGCTACGAGTAATTTGTCCGGTTGGATGTTTGGGTGTCTCGGCGGGATTCAACCCTCTGGTGGGTTCATTTTCGGAATGGTTTTGGATCGCTCCTCGCTCGAATCTCGAATCTGCCTCCCCGGAAGGAAACGACCGATCGCTTCGAAATCGTTTTTCAAGCACAACTCACCTAAAACGAAAAGAGAAGAGAGGAAGGCAACAAACCGATTAGATTTTATTTGCATAAACAAGACGCGGGGAAATACGCTTCTACTGCAATATTTAGACTATTTTGACAGATTTCTAAATTTATATGCCAGTAATCGGGTAACACTTTCACTGCTTCCTGTGCGGTGGCACCGCGAAACCACAGCCGCGTTTCGCCCCAAAAGGAAAACCGTATTTTTCGAAAGCCCCCAACAGCGAACAAAGCGTGCCGGATAAAATCGCCACCATGAAAAGAAAAATGGATTTTAATCCGTGAAATATGCGATCGCGGAATGGAAACCCCGTTGCAGGGCGCTCAAATCTTGGCCACTCTCAGCAGCATATGTGATGTGTGGTTATGCGAACGGTAGGTGGTCAAAACGCGCCGGTGAGACTAGCCGCATTACCAGCCGACGAAGGAGCACACAGGTTAACGTAAAAGGTGGACACGCTCCTCCGCTCGCAAACGTGCACTTATTTTCCCTTCCGTCACACCATGTACCAGACGGGGATTCCGTCTCGTTCGTCCAATAAAGACGGAACAATAATTAATTGTAATGCCGCGCGTACCTGAGCATACATCGCAGAGCGTCTGAAAGAACAGTTGCTTCAGCCGGGTGGGGTAAATGGTTCGCTGGTTCTTCAACGCCGGATGAGGAATGATAGTGCGGTTGGTTTTAATTATTCATCACACAGCTCCCCACCGCCGTCAGGCGTCGTAAACGTTGCTTCCGAATGGTTGTTTTACAAGAAAAAAACGCCTGCTATGCCTCTCGCCGTGCCCATCGCCATCGTGACAGTTACAATCATAATCGCATTTGCATAGAAATGCGTCG
>JXXB01023043.1:0-11356 GCA_000956275.1 Anopheles koliensis | reverse complement strand
TTCCTAAAATATTTAAAACATTATTTAATGCTCCACAACAATTTCCCACTCACATTTCCATCGTTACCTTCAAACACAAAACCAAGTGTCAATGGAAATCGATTAATTCGCCAGCAAACCAACCGCTATTGCCTTCAATTCCAATATCACCCTCCCGGTTGCCAGGGGCGACGTCCGACGTTGGCAGAGTGTTATTTAGCCGTGCCGCATAAGGATCTTCTCCGTCGTCCGTCACGCGAGCTGCTTGTTGTGACGTGACGGGAAACCATTTTTCCGCGTGTCATTCCTCCATTGCATCGGCCGCTCTACTGACGAACGGAAGCGAAACAAAAAGTCGGTGCTATACACATCCGAGCAGGCGAAACCGCAGCCACTAGCAACCGCGAGCCCCAGCCATTATTATTTCACAATCGCGCACAGTCTGTGATTTAATGCACTGCGCTTCCGGGTACGTGTTTCGATGCGTACCGCCGCGGCTGATCACTCGCATCTGCCGATGCTGGCCTGCTGCTTTCATCCCGAACGTGCGATGATCCGTATCCCGTGGCCGCCGTTGCGCGATACCCGTGACACAATCCCATTCACTGCCGCAAAGAATTACCTGCCCGTTGCTTGAGCGGGTTGATGGACTTTTCCGGTGGCCATCCCCGACCGGCCAACCGAAAGCCACTCAAACCTATCCCGAGGAAGCAACAGACACCACTACCGATTGTGGAGGAGAAAATCAATTAACAGCATGGGCGCAAATGCCACCGCGATGGAAACGCTCACTCAGCGGGAAGGAGGCTTTACGGTCGCCGCCTGACGGATGGATGTGGCATTCATGATGGTCCATTCGAGCGTCCAATCGGTGACGTTCGGTCGTTTCTGCCTAGCGTAGGTCACGACCGTCAACATCGTCATCGTTGTCATCGTGCCGAGCCGACCCGGGACGGCACGAGATTTTCATCTCAAAAGGAGAATAAAAAACACACACAACGCCCGACTTTGAACAGGAATGGTGCGAAGGTTTCGGAAAGAACCACCCGTTCACCACGGTGACACAATGCGTTGGGCTGATGTATTTGACAGCTTATGTCTTCGTCAGCGGGCGCCTGTCTGACAGGCCCGGCCGGCTCTGATGTGTGACATCTGTACGTTGCCATGGGCAACGGTTAATGATGGGAGCGATGTAGCCGTCGCGAAAAACGACATGCTCGGATCAAATTTACGACTACAGATTGAGCACACAGTAACGCTTCGGAAATGGGAGGGTCCTTTTTTGCTCTTCTAATTCGCTGTTTCTCAATCTTCTCCTAAACGGAAAGATCTTTATCATCTCTCACGCCGCCACTAAGGCCAATCGGTAGCCGACCGTTACCCTTAATCCTTCGATGCTGGAAAGTACCCCATTTGTGAGCAAAGAGCTCTTCACGTGACGCTTCATTTCACCGTCTTACTGCAGTACACCAGCGGCACATATACTGCAGTGTGAGCTCCCAAATCGTTATCACACACACAAAAAAAAAGCGCAGCCACCTCCACCGGCTTATTTATATCCCGTTCCTGGATTTTATAACCCGGCTCTTACCGGGGCTCGCACCTGAGTGGAGGAATTTGTCGCAACCATTTGCTCCGCGGTGCTGGCTGGCTCCAGGGGTCGTGTTTTGGTGGCGAGAAACGAAAGCGAAAACCCCTCACCCACTCCGACAAAGCGGCTAAAGGCGCTTTTGAAAAGTCACTTTGCTGGGTGGGCTACTCCTCCACCACGCGGGACACGGCACGGAACGGTTTCCTTCTCGACGACGCCATCGCCATAGTTCGCAATCATATTTTTCCAGTCAATGTACTTTCAATATTATAATCCACTCGAAGCTCGAAAATGCGATGCTTGAAAATGGCACTTGCAGTGTAGGAAAAAACACACACACACCCTCACACACTTCGAGCCAAGGTCTCGCTCAGGTCTAATGGTCCCAGCACGGACCACGAAGCGCTGGGGATTAAATCCGACGAGCAAATCATTCGTCTTCGACGTTTGCCATGAAAAGTGGCGGAAGGAAGGAGTCGCGTGGAGGAAAAACGTTGCATTTGCTGCAATTCCCAGCAGCAACGGTGGCTCCGGGATGGCATCGTGATCTTGTGATGTCCTCCGGTGACATGTTACTTCCCTTGTCAAGCACCTGTCAAGTGATTGAAAAGCGCTCCGGAAGGGGAATGTGCTTTGATGATGGTGCAGGAAGAAGCAAGAAGCGGGCTACTACGTGCGAACGTCCTTTTAAAGTATTATCTTATTTCCATGTGTGTTTCTGCCTTAAAGAGCTTTCGTTTGGCGGGGAACCACACCAATTTAATTCCCACCGGCAACTTCAAGCGCAGCGCCAAAACAAAAAAAATATCCAGTTCAATGACCTACCCCTAGGAAACAAAAGGAAAACCCCGGTTCGGGTTCCCCAGCGCCCGGCTGGGTCGGTTTGGTCTTGACTTAGTCCCGGAAAACCCAACCGATCCGCAATCGACAAACGCAATCGATTCCGGCCACCCTTCCGGGCCACGCCGGCAATGGGAGGTAAATTTCCCATTAAAGCGAAAGCGAACGAAAAAGAAAAAAAAAACGAAAATATACCAACCCACCCATGTGTAACTAACTGCGAACTGCCGCAGTGCCGCAGCCAGTTAGAGTGCCATTGGGGTAAAGTTTTTGTGCTGAGCACTGCACTCTTTGGCCCGGGGCCACTCTCTTCTTGCTTGCGGTTTTTGGTCTGGTATCGCTTCCACCAGGCCCACCGAGGAGAGGAGCGAGGAGAGAGGTTAGTTACCATGGTTTCAGTGTGGTAAAACGACCCATACTCACACACACATAAGGATACCGTGTGGTTTTGGCACGGCCTTGGTCGAACGCCCTTTTATTAGTTTATCGACGGTGGATGAGCTCATTTGAATTTTATCGAAATCGTTTCGGCCCCGAAACCGTGTGGTCGTTTTCGTCGAATCAAAACACATTCTCCGATGCGTGGCGAAAAGGGGAAGGGTGTGTGTGGTGAGACGGCTCGAAATATGGCCACAGACACACCGTGCCAGCATACCGGGAAATTGAAATTCCTATCCGGTGGAAAACAACTTGCGCGGTGAACCGGTGAAGTTTTTGCGGGTGGTGAAGGAGGCGGGAATTCCGCGATTAGAATGGCGCGGCCGTTAGTATGCGTTAGAGAGTGCGCTAGGGAGCTAGTTTTCCCGGTGAGGGATTATCGGTGTAAGTGGACAGATTATCATTCTATTAGCAGGTGGGTTCGGGGCCGTACACCCGCCGTACGTGGCTTATTATCTGTTTCGGGAAAACTTGTACGCATTTTCCCGGGAAAGTTCGAGCCTGGGTGTGATGGGGCAGGAGCATTGCTTCGGGCATGTGTTTCTCAAGTTTCTACACGCTATGCTATGCAAACTATGTGAATGCGGTGTGTAAATGTTTCAGTCTTAGTTAGAGCTTACCGTGTTTAGTGATTGTTTAATGTGCTGCTTACCAAAATGGGTTTCAATTCCTCCTTGAATGCCAAAAAAAAATCTCACAAAGTCCATATTTTTCGAAATTTTTGTTAGAACTAACCCTTGGGAGAGTAAATTCAATAGTTTCAACAAATTTTCCTCATAATCTGTTCACAAAGTGCATCACATTGTCGATTGTTTTGGCTCCTTTTTGGATTGTAATAAAAACCCACCTCGAAAGGATTAAAACAATCCCGTCCACGAGCGCACTTTCCGACCACTCGACGGCGGTCGGTTTTCAATTAAGGAACATAAATTCGCACCGATTACACCGGCCGCTCTGTTGTAGCCGAAGCGCATTGCCCACCAGCTGGCCGGGCCCGGCTGAAGTACATATGTTATCCGGTTCCGTTCGGTGGAATTCATAATCTCACACTAATGATCCTAATCCGGTACAGAAGTCCCGGCACGAATCGTAGGAATTTCATCCGACAGCATGTTCGCTAGTGCTGACAACCTGCCAAACAGAATGGACGGGAAGAACACCACGCTCAAAGCGGTCGAGCGCCAAGTCGACGAACCACCGAGTGGATCATCGGGGTGGGCATGTCTCCTCCCTCCAACCCCCTTTGCATGTCCATTCATTAGAACATAATCACCTACTTTCTCGCACTAATCCTCTCACATCGTCTACACACGCCGGCCCGTCTGCCTACCACGAAAACCGGCATCATTTTCCGATCGATTATTAATAAACACCAACTGACGCTCGGACCACGGGGTCGTGCTCAGGGAGAGGGTGGCCCGAGGTCGGCCACTCATTAGTGGTTTGCAAGGTAAATTGATTAAAGGTACAAATTATCTAAATCAAAATCATTTACGTGTACGGTAGGGTGAGGCGTTTGGTGCGGTTGATGACGCCGGCAGAATGAATCTCGATTGTGCCCGTGAGGAGTCTCCGTAGTCCGTAGTCTCCGAGAACTACGGCCATAAAGCACGGGAACGTGGATTTGCTTTCCCACGAACTCTTCATTCGGTTGCTAGAAACGGAACCAAACGGAGCAAGCAACTCGATCTTTCCTGCTCACAGTTTGCCGTCCAGCTCGTTTATTGGATCGTTCGTTACAAGTTCGTCCTCGCCGTGGGTAGATTTAGGAGCGCCTTGCAAAATCTGCACAGAAACATCGAGTTTTTTCGTTCGTTTTCTCCACTGCCTGCATGGACGGAAATTGTGAACTCACTTTAGCAAAACCCCGAAATCCTCTTCCTGTGGCGTTCTCTTGGTACGAGGCAAATGATCACGTTCCAGGGTGGGAATGTTTTTTTTTGCTTTGCTTAGTGTCTCTAACCTCCGAACGAAACTGCAAACGAGACCTGTGCGACACGTGGCACACCGGAAATGAAGATATTTATCCGTTCCCGACTGGTGGGACCGTCTTTTTTTGGGATCGTTTTTATTTCATGTGCATCCTTTCCGTCCAGATGAAGGAGATGTGGAACTGGAGAAGCTTGTGGACACGCACGGTGTGCTTCAATCTCATAAGCGGAAAATAGTGACCGAATGGTATTTGGTTTTATTTCTCGCTCTATTTCACTGGGAAACCTTGTCTAAAGCGAAGTTATACAGCAACACCCGTAGCGTTTCAACCTATTTTCCATATTTTTAGCAAATACCCGCACCCGCTTCGAACTGCTTGTGTAACACCGGGAAAACGATTTTCCAAATGGTAACCGACACGAGAAGAACCACCACGAGAAGAAGCAAAGCACTATCTCCCACACGAGCCGGTGGGAAAAAATAAGGGCGGAAGCTTTTTCGCTCCAATTTTCGACAGTTCCAATTGCCCACAAATTTCCACCCTCATTCCCGATCCGAACGGGCCGCTCGCCGGCCAATGGGGAGAGGATATCCACAGTTCGTTAGCAGCACCAAACCACCAACCATTCGGGCGCATTCGTTTCCGACCGAGAAACGGTTCGCTTACACGTTCGTCTCGTCCCGTCCCGGCACGCCCGCTTCTTCTCCGCTCTCACCTGGGAAAAACCGAGGTGTGAAAATAATGTCTGCTCAAAGTTGCTTCATTTGCCCCATCCCCTCCCTCCCGCCGGTGGGGAAGGAAGAAGAAATACATCCTGCTGGTACACATGAAGGCCTTACCGTGAAACCAACCCGTACGTAGGAATGAACGAAAAAGGAGGCGGCAAGAAGGTGATCAGGTAATCAGAAAACGGAAAACCCTGCCCGCACCGGTGCTGACCGCATCCAACACCACTTTTTGCTCGATTAGCCCTATCATGTAACGGGGAAACAGTTTTTTTTTGTTGCCCACGTTGCTTCTGCCACTCGGCCCATCGAGGATATTCCGCCTCGGGCGATGGCAAAAGTTATTCGTTTTGCGAACCTCCGACCGGCACACCCGGACGAGATAGGCCGACGCTGCCGACAAACTGGCCCTGTAAACATATCGGAGAATTTATTTTGCCCGTTTTTTTTCTCGCCCCCGCCCAGTGTTGGTACCGGTTTTGCCGACCAGGTGGGTGTAATTTTTCATCGATGTGGTTTTGTCGTGCACCTCTTTTGCCTCGACGACGATGGCTGCATTCCGAGAAGGATGGATTCCCGTAAATGAAACCCCAAAATATGTCCTTTCACTGTGCGGAAGTGTTGCCGAAAAACCCCGTCTCGTCTTCGGCTTCCGTGTGAATGACTATTTGTATGACTGAAAGGAAAACTTTCTGCTTCGAATGCAGTTGCTGGGTGAGCGAAATGTATGTTTTTTTTAACTCGCCCCGTGTCAGGCTAAGGGACTTTCGTGATGATCATGTGTGAAATAGTTTTAATCCGGGACCAGCTTTCCTTACCACCCGTTCGACCGGAATGGATCTTTTCCGTCCGGCGGGATATTCATCACGTTCCCGGAAAAGGAGTAAAACCAACCCGAGGGAAACCATAATCGAACTATGCGAGACAGACGCCGTTCGAAGTTCGCTCGAAAAGATGAGTGGATTTGTTGCCCACGCTTTGGTTGGTGAGGTTTTATAAGTAGCTTAGGGTGTAATGTTGTAAGGGAAATTTGAGTAACTTCAATAAATTTAATGAAAAATTGCAAGAAATTACATGAAAAGCGTAAAAATCGGATCCGAGATTCGCATTCGATCTATTTCGATATTCGATCCTAATTATGATAAAACCCTTAAATAATCACACAATTTCACACTCTCTCGGATTTCGTGTCATCAGTTAGCTGTGGATAAACTTGTTTTAATATCCCATCTTTCACCCTATCAGTTTTCTGTTTCGATAGGGATGCGGTTTGCGTGGAGAAGCTGCAACCGATTCCTTCCAACCATCCACCATCCATCGCCAGGAGGAACAAAAGAAAAAAACCCTATCTGAGCTATCGAACAGACTCTGCCGGTCGACGTAAAAATTATCTCATTCGTGTGGTGGTTTGGGAAAAGTTTTGCGGCAGGCGTTTTTGTGCTTTGTTTCCACAGTTTCCTCGCCGCTACTCGGTTCTGTTTTGCGTCGTTCGCTTGTATCTCGCAGTAGGCCGAGCCAATGAGGGAATTTGGTGGGAAGAAGTGAACTAACTGTCAGTGACGTTGTTCGGACACAGGCGAGTAGAAGAAATATTAACGAAACATTCAACTGAGGGAAGGTGAGGCTAGAAGATGAAAATCGACATGCTCTAGCGAGTGGGAGAGAGAGAGAGAGAGTTGAGAGTATATTATCAATGATATAGTAAGGTTTTTTTCCCCACCTATCTGGAAGAACGAAAAAAAAAACAATTCGTGCAGCGGATATTGAAAGGATTCAACACGCGGAGTAAGCCTCTCGTAGCAAACGTGTGGACAAAAACCCGACCACAAGCTCCGAGACGCCCCGAAAGCCCGTCCCCGTGGCCGGGAAGAGGTATAGTTAATAATTTATGGTTATAAACTTGTCGGAATTATTATGAGCGAATGTCGTGGAATGATTTATGAGGGTAGTTATCGGGCCCTGGTCCGTGTTTTCATACTTTACTGAGGGCTTTTTTTTCGTTCCCTCTCCAGTCTACGGCTTTCGAATGTTTTGCTTCCGATCGTTTTGATGGTCGTTTCTTTCCGGTTTCGACTGGTGGAAGCGTTTTCGTTTCCCTTCTTTTTTTTGGCGTGCGCTGGTTGTGAGCGAGGTGAGATTGAGCTTTCGGCCCCGATTTGCTATCTCCTCGGCGAGCATTTTGATAATATCCGGCGATAGTTTGGGCGCAGGTTCTTCCTTCTGTGCGTGCTGCGAAGCGATAGTGGTTAAACTTTTATGGAGCTAATTTCAGAAGTGGCGTGTCGTTTTTTTTGTTTTCCCCCCATGCTTTCTTCAACCTGTTAGGAAAGTCGATCAGTGGTTAGACAGTTGTGTTTGGTTGGTGAAAGGTGGGAAATTTGGAAGAGATTCTTCTTTTTCGGGGAAGGGGTGTAGAAATTGGTTAGCGATGGACTAAACTTTTCTCGTTACCTACGTTCTAGCGGGAATGATTAGGTCTTGATAGGGTGAAATAATTGAAGCGATAGGGTCATCGTGAGTGACGGTAAAGGAAAAGATTATCGTTTTGGTGTTTTCTTCAACAATTGCTTGAACAATTAATACGTTCGAGGGGAAGGACAGAAACACAATATGACATTTCAACCTTTAAATAATACTTTTTAAATTCATACCATCAAAAACCATCGACCATTTTGACAGCTACCGCCATCTGATGGCAAATTTTGAGTGTGAAAACCATAGCAACCGCTTTCAACTTGCTGTCAGTACAACATTTTATAAAAAAAAATCACAATTTATTTCCTTCGATTAGATTACATGAACTTTTCCTTTTCAATCAACCCAAAATGGACAACGCGACCTGCTCGACGGAATATGCAAACAATCGTCCGCAATTTATTCCAGCCCGCATTCTCGGTAACTTCCTTGCAAAAATATTCCATTTCTATGATACAAATCTTCGATGACAGCAGCTGCGCCAACAGCAACCGCGCCTCCATCGGCACGAACAACATCCTCATTAGCATTGATAAAAATTTAGGTCCGCGTCAGCTGGCAGGATACCCGGTGCTCTTCACCCCCTTTCCAAGCCTTCCCCCGGTGGGGGTGGGCCAGAAATTATCGGTAAATTGAGCGAAAATTCGTCACCAACAAGAAATCAAAATTCCTTCCCTCGCGCCGGTACAGCGGCGGTAAAAAAAATGCCAAGGAGGTAACGTAGGTCGCCGAGGCGGTTGAGAGGGAGGAGAAGAAATTGAATCACCGGGAAATGCTAAATCGGGAAATTTTACCCACGCTTCAACTCCAATTTCCGTTCCCCGTTGGGCTTTCCGAGCCTTTCTGGGTTGGGTTCTGGCTGCTGCTGCTGCTCGGTTTATTGAAATTCCTTCGGCAGTCAAGGCGCTCTGGCGACCAATTAGAGTCGATAAATTTTGATTAAAGTCAATTTCACCAATAATGCGATGCTTGATGGGTTTTGGTGGCTGCTCGGCGAGTATTTAGGGAGCCGACTGCTGGCTGCAATCATCAGCAATTCTAATGAAGTTGCTTCGCGAGTTTCGAACCAAGTAGGCGGTGACGTGTCCAACAGTTGGGTAGTGAAAGTCGAGAGAGGGGATGTTCTTGTCCAAAAGAAGTAGAAAAAAAAAACGATTCCCCGAGTGAGTTAATATTCGAAAAGCTGAGAACACCGAGACAGAAATTCCGCTAAGATCACAATTTCTGGTCCGCTGGCAGCCTCGGATGCGTACAGAATTTGAAATGAAACACAAAATGTGCCAGCATCTTCAATAGTCAACGAATTCCGAGAAAATTCGCAAAATTGGCGAAATGATTCAGCGTCTCCGCAGAACGCCGCAGATATATCTTCCGATCCGGAATACCAAGCAGCAACCATATTGACGGATCGAAATCGAAGCAAAAAAGAACCCACCGATTCCTCGAGGATATCTAAAACAACAAGAAAACACTGGCCGGCGGTGTGATTTTTGTTTGTTTGGCAAACCATAAAGAAAAGCAACACTTCTCTCTCACGCCCGCTGACGCGCTCGCCCGGAAATGGAAACGGGGCCGAATGGCGAAGAGTCGCTGTTTGCATTCACCCACTGTGGGGTGGGTGGGGTGGGTTGATTCGGTTGTTTGTTGAATAATAAGCCCGAATTTGTTGCGCATCCACGATAGACGTGCCGAGTGCCGGATGACGTCCGTTTGCGGTGGAGTATTGACAGCGAATCCCAAAACAAAAAAAAAGCCCGGACCACTCCGTCGTCGGTCCACCGTCGGAGGGTGCATAAATTTTGCGTTTGCCGAAAGAGAAATCCTTGGGTCGGGGTGTTTTCCGGGCTCATAAATAAAATGCCGCGCACCGAGCGCCCAATCACTGACCACGCATACATCACGCGTCGATGGGAGAATAAAAGCGAACGCGAATATTTTACACCAGCACTTTTCATTTTCAGAGTTCGTCAGTGGCCCGGCTCGACGGATTCGTGAGTCGCATAAAATTTCCAGCACGGGCGCTTGGGTTTCCTTCGACAAACTTTTACCCCAAGTGCACTCTGGTGGGGGAAGGAGGGAAGGGGAGTCGGGGGCGAAAAATAATGTGCCCGAAGGCTGACCTATTTACGGACAATTAAGAATCAATTTGCGACGGAAATTACTGCCAAGTGTTGGTGGTGGGGAGGGTGAAGCGATGAAGGGGGTGGGGGACTTTCGAAGACAAATGGAAATAAATTATGCTTTCCGAAGCCGTCAAACGAATACTAAACCTCCTTCCGGTACGTGCCCAAATTACGTTTTTTCTCCCGTCTAAAATTACGAACCAAAACTAACGACGTTCGAAATGTTTGGCATGTTAGTTCGGTCGATCCCGTGCTCTACCACTTGCATATAAATCGTGACGTGACGTGATTGAAGACGATTCGAGCGACGACTCTTCAAAACTGTCGATTCGTGGTGGGAAAAAGTTTGACAGAATCAATCGACCACGGCCGGAACCGTTTCTTTCCGGCTATGTATTCAAATTAGGCCCGTCGGTTGCTGTCTGTCAACTTCGATACCTGGTGTCGGTGTTTGGCCGGCAGGCACGATGGGAGCGATCGATAAGTGTAGGTCTTTTTGTACGATCTTCTCCATTGTCTGCGGTAGGTTAAAAGCGAGCACTTCATAAGATCTTCCCCGCACATTCAGGGCGACTCAGGCAGCCAAGGACAAGTCAACCCTACCCGGGCAAAGAAGTGTAGCAGTGGGAGCAACTATCGATTCTCCTCTCCCGGGTTGCCCGGGTTGTCATTCGTTATCGTTATGCGCATAGCTAGTTAATATAAATTTAATTCAATTCTCCCGTAAACGTCATTATGGATTCAATTTCCCCGGCCTCAGGATGATGATAGTTCGGCAGCGTTCGGAATAGAATAATAGAGGGGCACGGTGACGGTGGGCGCAGTAATGGGCTTTTTCGATTCAGATATCGATAGGCTTGTTAGATACATACTTTAAATCGAGCTTGTCAATTCTGGGTGGGAGTGGTTCGTTGCGGAGAGTGAAACGACGATAGATAGGGAATAAGTATTCCTAATTCGATTTCGTTGTTTTTATTAGCAAGATAGGGTTATGCAGAGATAATTTAATCAATAACGCTAGCACAATGACGCACAGAGAAGAGTTTACATGCTTTTTTACCTTGATTTATGCGTAGAATCATGTAAATTATGCCACAGCTACCGCGAAAGGCATCCAATGGGAAGGATGGTGACGATTTTTATGGGGTAAAAACACTACATTGCATAAACATAGGCGCCAATAGACCATTTCAGCCTAAATGTATGTAATTTGAGTGATTGTTTGACATAATTTAAGACCTGAAGAAGATTG